>CAUYRH010101779.1:0-65426 GCA_963574655.1 Perodicticus potto | reverse complement strand
TCTTGGTTCTCTATTCTGTTCCATATATCTATCTCTCTGTTTTTGTGCCAGTACCATGCTGTTTTGATCACTACTGATTTATAGTACAGTCTCAGGTCTGGTAGGGTGATTCCTCCTTCTCTGTTTTTATTTCTGAGTAATGTCTTGGCTATTCGAGTTTTTTTCTGGTTCCATATAAAACAAAGCATTATTTTTTCGAGGTCTTTAAAATATGACAATGGAGCTTTAATAGGAATTGCATTAAAATTGTATATTGCTTTGGATTATCTCATTTTCTATATGAAGAAATTGAAAATATGAAGATTTCGAGAATTAAGGAATGTGTGCAAAGTCACACAGTGGAAAGCGACAGAAGAACATGGAAGTCAAGTCTGTCAGAATGCAAAGTTTATGTAGTCAGTGTCTCCTGACAGACCCCCAGTGTACCTGTCCATTTCATCACTGAATCACCAGCAAAGCTGCAGAGAATGCAGGTGCTGAGCCCCCAGCTCTGCAGCTTCTGCACATCTCAGTACATACCTGAGGCTGAGGTTAAGTCACAACCTCTCCACAGTTCAACAAGTTTAATTTCTCCATCATAAATGAAACTCAGTTTGGCTGGATATAGGATCCTGGGTTGGAAGTTATTTTATTTTAGGAGGTTAAAAGTCGATGACCACTCCCTTTTAGCAAAGAAAAAGTATCTCAAGAATGACAGAAAAAGTATCCAATGTATACAGCCCTATATTGAAGCAAATTTATATCTTTCTTGTAAAGGCTACAACCCAATTATTGCACAAGGGAAAGTGTTTAAAAAATGCACTTGCATCTGAAGCCAAAGAGACCTATGTAGATGATTTAACTTAATCCTAGTCTAGAGCCATTGGTCAGGGAAAGTTAAGCAACAGACGAGGTTAAGAAAAAATTTTCAAAACAGCTGAATGGGCCATCATGAGCTATTAAAGTCATTTCATGGCAGTCATGTGAAAAGACAATATTATACCCTGTTTTTGTTAACCATATTAAATGTCAGGGATATAAAATAAGGCAAATGCAACAATTACACACAATATATTAATCAATTATGTCTCAATGCAAGTCATTCAAAATAAGCATTATAAAAAAGTTCTTTGGGGCAGCGCCTGTGGCTGAGTGAGTAGGCCACCAGCCCTATATACCAAGGGAGGCAGGTTCAAACTCGGCCCTGGACAAACTGCAACAAAAAAAAATAGCCGGGTGTTGTGGCAGACGCCTGTAGTCCCAGCTTCTCGGGAGGCTGAGTCAAGAGAATCACTTAAGCCCAAGAGCTGGAGGTTGCTGTGAGCTGTGATGTCACCGCACTCTATCAAGGGTGACCAAGTGAAACTCTGTCTCTAAAAAAAAAAAACAGTTCTTTATTTTAGGACATATAGATTGTGTTTACTGAAGAGTTTTATGCTAGTATTACATAGGTCAGAAAAAGATGTCTAGTTTGATTTGGATAAAATATTATAATACATTGTATTATATATAATATGTATAAATAGGTTATGTATATAGACTCTTATCCTGAGCACTTGATTTGTAGTAAATAAAGATGTTTTGCAGAATTTGGAATTGTTTAGTTCATTTCTGCTTCCCCTTGTAATCAGAAGATAAAAGAAGGCAGTTATTTTATTAGTCTCTTCCAATTCCTCTCAATATGAATGGGAATTGGAATTTTTTTTCCTTAAAATAATCCCCACATTCTTATTCTCTCCTGAGTTGGAATTTGCTCAGAAAACTGGGAAGCATGGAACATCTTTTATCCATACCACCCCTTTGTGTTCAGAGCTAACATGTTTACCCAGGGTTGATCAGGGCAAGTGCTTCTAGAAAAATGAATTTATAAAATCAAATGGTTTAGTACCATGAACAATAGTAGCAGTTGTGTCTTCACATTTCTTGTTGGAAGATATTTAAGTCCATACTTTATCAGACATTTTTAGCTTAGTGTTTATTCCTTCATGTACATGGAATAAAGCCTGTGTCTGTGATAGATCTCCCTCGGAATTTGTTCTATACCAATTATGACTATAATACTGTATCTTCGGGGAGATTTAGTGACAATTTCATTGATTATCTACAAATTGCTCGTATGTTATAATGAACAGACCAATACGTTTCACCGTCAATGTTTGCAAGATTTTTAAGTGGGGTAATCAATGCAGCAATTCCAAGTATGATCATTTACATTTAAAATATGTGTTTTTTCCTTTGTTTCAGTGCCTACTGATGTACAGTGGACAACATAAAAAATTGAAAAGCAAACTATTTATTTTCTTTCCTAAGAAACAATGCCCATTGAAGTAAATTTTTTTGCTATTGTTGTCATAATTGCACTAAACACTGAATTATAACTAAACTAGTGTGCCTTATCTAGTTAGCTTTGTTGATTTAGTCAAACAATGTTATGGTCTCAGGTTTAATCAATATATACTTCAATCAGCTTTGCATTTGGAAGAATATTATCATAGGAATTTAATTTCCATTAATGGGAAGAAGAAATATCTGGATCAGTCTCCCCATAGGTTAGAAACAAGGGGCTATCCTGGATAACGTTTTTAAAAATGTCTTGAATTCAATGAAGAGCTGTCAAAAAGTAAGAAATTTTCAGGCCAAAAAGTCAATGGGGTTGTTGGAGTCCTTCTCTGTAGCTGGCTTTTGCTTTATGGCTTTGCCTAAGACAAAATTGATACTCCAATTTTCTAGGACTTCGGTAGTACAGGGCATAGAAGTCAAAACCCAAAGCCACCCAGAGTGCTAAGTCTAACAGGAGATTTTCCTCCTTTAAGGAGCATCTTACAAGGATACATGCAAAATTTACTAAATGTAGAATATAAATGTCCTAACACAATAACTAAGAAAATGCCGTAAAGGCTATGCTAACCGTTTGATGAAAATATTTCAAATTGTATATCAAACCAGCACATTGTACCCCATGCTTGCATGGATGTACACAGCTATGATTTAATAAAAAATAAGTAAATAAAAATAAAACTGGGACCCTAATGGGCTCCATTGTAAGAGTAAATCAAAAATCAATTCATTCCCGGGCGGCACCTGTGGCTCAAAGGAGTAGGGCGCCAGCCCCATATGCCAGAGGTGGTGGGTTCAAACCCAGCCCCAGCCAAAAACTGCAAAAAAAAAAAAAAAAAAAATCAACTCATTCCCTGCAAGCATTTTCATAGAAGTAAACTTAGCTCGAGTCATGTGCTAAGCAGAGATTGGAGAAGAGACAGGAAACCACTGACGACTTAGAATCAAAAGATGATCCTAAGGAGAGTTTACAGCTGAAGTTCATGTGACCTGAGAGTCCAAAACATTTCAGGGTAAAAATGTAACTTAAAGTGATCTTAAACTCTAGGCATCCCCAAACACTTAGAAAAACCAAGTGCAAATTCTCTCTAGGGGAATTTATCTCCATTCCTAATAATGCCATTGGTTCTCCAGAAAACACTAGTACATTAGTACTTTTTTTTTTTAAACAATTGGTGTTGATTCTGACTGAGCCAGAGTCTCTTCTGATTGCTTGACATCATGCTGTCTGAGTTGTTAAATATTTCAAATATCAACCCTGTTAGAAGTAGCCTTTACAAAGTGCTCCTATCATAACAGTTACTAAATATTTTTTATTATAATCCTGATCACAGCTTAATAGAATTCTCAGAAAGATAATTCCAAGAAAATTGAGCAGATCACAGTAAAAAAAAATCACCAAACACATATGGAAATACCTCCAGAGAAGAGAAATGGTAGAAATAAAAGGCAGCACAAATAAATCTAGAAGTACTTTTGATGCTTTAATATCAAATCTTTACATTTTCATATCAGACTAAATAATGATGTCATAGCCCAGACCATTTCCCAGCATCCCTTGCAATTAGACATGGCCACAGGACTGAGTTACAGCCAGTGTAAACTGGGTGAAAAAAAAAGTGCATCAGTTCCAAGATTGGCCTTTTATGTTTTTATAAGATTTTTAAAAAGGCTTTTAATAAATTTATTTGCCTATGTTTTTCTGTCTCTTTCTCCCTCTGCCAAACAAACAGATGCAGCTGATCCACAAGATGATTTAGAGACCCTCTTTTACTGTGATGGAAACAGTTGAAAGAGTTTCTTACTGCAGTTTCGTGTTATAATTCCTACAGAGCTTGAAGTCTGAAGTCAGTGACTTTAAGAGGCCTCTGGATAGGTCCTCATTGGCCAGTTAGAGCACATGATACAATTTCCCTCCAATAGGCAGCTACCAGGAAATAAGGTAAATCAGAGATGCTATAAAAAAAAGTTGCTCTATAAAACACAGTTGTTATTTTACTGGTGGAATTACAATCATATGCATAAATCTTCTAAATAATAGGAAATCCAGGGAGAATAAATCCTAGCTCTTTATTCTCTTCCATGACACCTCCACTTTATTTCTGTGGGCTGAGGACAAAGGTCAAGGCCACTGAGGGAAAAGGTGTACGTGTCACCCTGTGCTTACAAAAACTTAATAAAAGCTATGTGTGCTTGGTGGGGAGTTGTTGGTAATAGGGATGCATTGTCGCAAGCATGTAAACCACTACCATCACCTAGACCTCTTCATTCCCTTTCCCTGAATTCTTGAAGACTTTTTTTTTTTAATTTGTCTTCTGCTTTACAAATTTTATTTTTCTACAGGATCCAGGCTGGCACCAGTCTGATTTCTGTTCTGCAATTATTTTCAACTCCATACAGTGTGTCTTGATTTAAGTTTTTTTCCCTTTTGTTCTGGTTGCTAGATTGTCTCAAATCACAGAGATGCCACGAATCAGGAATTTCCCCCTTGTTAATTTTTGGGGGTGGTATCTATGCTGAATCTTTGCAGTCATCTTTTTATCTGGAACTGGAGAATTTTCTTCAGGTCTGGTGTTGAACATTTCTGTTTGCTTATCCAACAGAAAGAAGTCCACCAGCTTACAGCTGAATTCAACCTTGAAATGGGGTCTGTCAAAGATGGATGTGGAAATGTGCCCAATTCTTTCATGTTCACACAAAGGAGAAAGGAAAAATATAAATCTACTGTAAATTATCATTACAGATTCACAATACAGCAGCCCGAGAAAGCAGAGCAGAAGCTGAAACCCTGCCCAGTCCCAGCAAAGATCTGAGATGATCCGTGTCGTTTACGGTCTGTATTTAGTGAGCTGCCACTCTGGGTTCCAGCTGGGTTCCCGCTCTCAGGATGACCAATTTCTGTTTGGCTAGTGCACTGCCAGCTATGAGCTACAGCAGTGCCTGGCAAGAGTGGTCCTAGCCCACACAATGGTGTCAGTCGGTTTATTACTACTCATTCTTCCAAATGCAAATCTGTGAAACACCCACAGTTACAAGCGGCTTCACAGAGGGTAAGCCACATCATGCATGCAAAGTCCCCACAGAACCACCCTTGGTTCCCCTCTGTCACCTACCTGACTAGTGTGTTGTTAGTTGGGTTTCACCAATATCTTCTCACTTGTTCTCATGGGATTTTACTCTTTCTTATAAGAAAGACTTTCACATTAGCTTTCTACATATCTTCTGCTATATTTGCTTTGTTGGGTAGATGCCTAGTAATGGGACTGCAGGGTCAAATGAGAAGTCTAAGTACAGTTCTTTGTGGATTCCATACTTCTTTCCATAAAGGTTGTATTAGTTTGCAGTCCCATGAACGGTGTATTAGTGTTCCCTGCAAGGTAAATTTTAAAAGGCAGAAGAAAGGAGGAAGGACAAAGGTTTAGAATCAGGTAAAAACTTGACCTATTCAGGAAAGAGTGAAGAGAGCAGTAGCATGAATATGAAAAGAGAAAAGGCTCATAGCAGTGAGCAGTAAGGCTGGAAACCCAAGTCAGTGCCATACTGTACAGCAATGATTCTCAACCGGTGTGCTGCAAAAGCGATCAATTAAATTATTATCATTATCAATTAAATTATTTTCGAAAGAAGTTCAAAGCCCAATAAGTATATTCTATTTTGACTTTTTTTAATCCACATACTTTAGGTATGCCCCCAGAGTTTAACTATAGGTGCAAATATGCTGTGAGATTAAATTTTTAAAAAAATGTTAAAAAATATTGAAGTGGAGGATTCCTTTTATATATTTTTTTAACTTTTCACCTCCACACACCTACTTTAGGTTAGTATTGTCCCTATTGACATCTGTTTATATGGTCTGTTTATATGTTTAAATGTGGTTTATAACACATTTTTATTTATGGTTATTTTTAATACTTTCATCCTTTACTTTTTATACTTTTAATAGAATTAAAAGTGATTTACCATTTCTAACTGTCACAAGGAAGAATTTGAACTTTGCCTTTTATGAAAATGTTTGAGATTTGGGGGAAAGGTAAAGATGTGATTTAAAAAATAAAGTTTAGTAAAGATGAATCTGATATATGTGCCTATAAAGGTTAATCAATAAAAATAACATGACAAAGGCCGGGGATGGTGGCTCATGCCTATAATCCTAGCAGAAGACCGAGGCAAGTGGATTGCCTGAGCTTGTAGGTTTGAGACCAGCCTGAGCCAGAGTGAGACCTTATCTCTAAAAATGTGCAGGCATTGTGGCAGGCGCCTGTAGTCCTAACTACTTAGGAGGCTGAGACAAGAGAATTGCTAGAGCCCAAGAGCGTGAGGTTACTGTCAGCTCTGATGCCAAGGCACTCTACCACGGATGACACAGTGAGACTCTGTCTCAAAAAAAGAAATGAATAAAAAATAACATGATTTTTGAGATACTAATCACTGTCCCACCCCTATGCTGAAAGTTTTTCACCACTTGGTACACGAATGCTGTACTTTCCACCTTATTTCCAACTCTTTGATCTTTGCCCTTTTTTTTTATTCTGAGGGGTTTTGTCCTTATTGTTGTTTGTTTTGTTTTTTTGGTAGACAGGGTCTTGTTCTTGCTCTTGCTCAAGCTGAGCTCCAGCAACCCACCAGCTTCAGCCTCTGAGAGTGCTAGGATTACAGGTGTGCGCCACGCGCCCCTCTTCCCTCTGACTTCTTACTCTCCTTTTTCTTCCCTCCTTCATTGTTCAGCATTTATTACAGATACGTAGTGGATTAGAGTAGTGAACCAAATACCCATGGTCCCTGCCTGCCTCAAGTTAGACTAAGGCACCTTCCACTGTCTAATACGGTCTGTGGCTCTACTCTCATCCTCCCTCTTTGCCAACAACCCATCCATTCCCATGATTTTAATGACCTCCGATTCGTAGCCCTCGTGTGGTCTTTTCTAAGTTACAGACTTAAATTTTCATTTGTTAGCATGTTTCCTTTTAGATACACTGCAGACTCCCCAAGCCGAACCGGTCTCCAACTAAACTCATCATCTCACCAACACCCCACACCTGCTGCACCTTCTCCATCAGCACTGGCGGCTTCACCTTGCCCTTGTATGTTACAGAGATGGCTTCTTCCCTTAACCTCATGAATCAGCCTCTGTGCTGGCTTCTAACTCAGCTTCTGCAACTTCCTCCTCTCTCTCAGCCTTCATAGACTTGACCAGAGTTAGGACCTTGCTCTGGATTAGACCTTGGCTTAACAGTGAGTTTGATATTCTCTCCAGACCCCTAAAACTACTTTCTTCATGTGGGCAACAACATTGTTTCACTTTCTTAGCATTCATGCGGTCACCAGAGTAGCACTTTAACATTTCCTTTGTACTTACTACATGGCTGTTTGGTGCAAGAGGCCCTGCTTTTGGCCTATCTCTGCTTTCAGCATGCCTTCCTCACTAACCTTAATCATTCCACCTGTTCATTTAAAGTGAGTGATTTGTGAGTAGTGAAAGGTTCTCAGCCTGTGGTCATGACCCTTTTGTAACAATGAAAACACATTGCAGCATTAGGAACCACTAGTTGAGAACCACTGCTTGAAAACATAAGAGGCAATTATAGGCTTATTAATTGGTATCGTTTCAATATGGTTGTGTCTCAGGAAAGAGGCGGGAAGCCCTGGAGAGGGAGAGACAGTGCAATGGCTGGTTGGTGGAACGATCAGTACACACCCAATTTTCATTAATTAAGTTCACCATCCTATATGAATGTGGTTCACGGTGCCTCAAAACAATTACAATATTAACATTGAAGGTCACTGATCAGAGGTCACTATAATAGGTGTAATAGTAACAAAAAAAGTTTGAAATAGTGTGAAAACTAACACAGAGTGACACAGAGACACAAAGTGAGTACATGCTATCGGAAAAATGGAGCCAACAGACTTGGTCAACACAGTGTTGCCACAAAACTAATTTGTTTAAAAAAAAAAAAAACCACAGCAGCTGCAAAGTACATCAAAAATAAGCTAAACAAAATGAGCTACGGCTGTGTATCCCTTTCCCCGAGATGTTTAGGCTGGGATGAAACAGGAGAAGGTTAGGCTCTGATCAAGCAGTCTCAGCCGAGGAAAGGCCTTGTTAAGTGAGCAGAAGGTTCTGGTATATTTTAAAATGGTTTTATGTTTGTTTGTTTTTGATTATCCTCCCCTACTGGAAGTAAGAGGGGGATTTTGTCCAATATAAACAATGAGGACGTGGTTGAGATACAGGAAAGTCACAGAAGTGTGGGGTCTTCCCATTGACTGGATCCCTATGGAGTTTTTCTCCCTGGGACTTATCCAGTCTGAGCCTCCAGGAATTTGTCGGTGACAGTTCTGGTTTCCCCACCCCGGCTGGGCTTCCCGTGGAGAGTGCCACTGCTGGTGAGTAATGATTCATGATTCTCTGCATTTGCTTCTTGTTGATCGCTTCAGTTTGGGGGGCAGCAGCTGTCTTGAGACTTTATTTCTCTTATGGATCTAGGAAGAGTTGATTTCTTTTCCCAGTTTGTTCAGCTTTTTATTTGTGGTTAGGAGAGAGTGAAGACACTCCAGCTTTTTTGTGCCGCACTGGAAACCAGAAACTCAAGGAAAAGTTGTGGTGTTTAAGAAAGAAAATTTGACCAATGTGGGAGGAGAGTGAAAGACTTCCCCTTGTAGGTGTTGACTGAGTTGTGAGCAAGATGTGACCAGGCTGGAGTGATTCAAGAGAAGAGAGGGCTTCCCATTTTACAAGATGTCTCAGAGTTGTGATTTATAGCAACTTTTTCTAAACGTAACTAATGATATTCAGAAGACATTGAGCTGACCCAGGCTGGGATATTCGGTGAAGAAATAAGCCTTTAATCTAAAGGGATTGCAGGGACACGAAATTGTGTGGCCTTGCTGGAAGGCCCCTTGTGCTCCTAGATGGCCAAACTTCACGTACAGTGAGGTCATGCTTATGTAACTGCTACTTGGAATGTTGCCACTGTTGTTCCTCTGGGTATAAAGTACACAGGACCTTTTCCCTGTGTGGATTGTGGATCACAGCTTCTGATATGTAACTTAGCTCCCCGGTCGCCCATGCTCTGAAGAAAGCATGTGGCACCTGCCCTAATGCCTGAGTTTCTCTCTGCTCTGGCTGAATTAGCACACTGGCATTATAGGGATTCTGTGTGACTTATGTTTTAAAGGAGACAAATGCATAGTAGAAGAAACATTGGCTCTCATATCAAACAGAGCTGGGTTTAGATTTTGGTTCAGACACTTAGTAGCTCAATGACCTTCAGGAAGTTGTTGACCTTCTTTGAATCTACACCACAAGTTTGTTGGGGTTGAATGAATGAGACAGCATGTGTGAGAACTGTCAGGCACTCAGTAAACGTAACTTTCTTTAAGGATTGTGTATTTAAATCATCCTGCTGTTATAAAGGATAACGTTCCTTTCTGTTGTGCTGTTTGAATATTGTTAATGGTATTGAATTAATTACATTGGCATATAATTGCATGTGATAATTATTTAGGAGTGTGAGCAAATGTATTCATTCACGCTGTTCCATCTTCACATGTTTGAATGCCGCTATGCTTAATTTACCCCTTGAGGGGCCTTTATGTATTTTCCTGCTATCAGTTAAAATATTTTTCAGTTTAAGTTTGTTTCCTTACTTATTTTAAAAATGCTTGGAGACCATAAGATCCTACGGCTCATTATAGCCCACTTACCCAAAAGGATGTCCCTTTCATATCAGGAGCTCAATCATTGTATAGACTGGATCAAGGTTTAAAAAGTTGTTATGAACCACTATACCTGCCCTCAATAGATTTAATATGTTATTTTTAAAACTAGATGGGAAAGAGTGTTATATGTCAAAGCTGTTTATATTGAAGTAGAAATAGACTATGTTCATTTTAAAAACATAGAAGAAATATAAATGTGCAACAGTTGAAACCTAAAAGAGAGTTTGTATAGGTATAGAAGGTTGAGCTAGGGCTGGAGGATCATTAATAAAGTAAAATTATCCATGGTAGCTCAACTTCAGTTAAGGTATCACATAACACATGATTTTGACTTTTACTTCCGATGTGAAGCTGGCCGTTCACAGTTAAGTGGTGACGTATACTAATAAAATCAGTATTTTAAGTTTATTGAAGGTATCCATTAGAAATAGTTTATGAATATAGCTCTGCAAACTCTAAACCTACAACTAGAAGTATACTGTAACCCTATGAAGAGGTTGATTTTTGAGCCCTTGCAATTAATTAGAAGATCTTTAATAAAACACTAGTATATACACAAATCCTTACTACCATGAGATCTAAGCCTTGGTGGCTAAAGAGAAACTTGTATCCAGTTACAAATAGGTTTCACATTTGGGACTCCTGGAAAAGGAAATAATGGCATCTGACATTATGAGGGTTATTGGACAGAAGTGACAGATTTCTGTACTGTCCATCCCCTACCCCCTGACCAAGGGGCTTCTATTCACATTCATTCTTGATGGGCTACAAGCTAATTCTTTCCAGCTGATAATGATTGTAAGTTTGGGATCACTACGAGGGTGAAAGAATGGGAGACATTGTTCTTGAAGTTTTCCATTGCTTATCTTGACTGACTCTGGGATGTAAAATATATTCATCAGACTCTGAAATTTTGCAACTGCCCATGTTCTTAGCGCTCATGAACTGCTAGTAATTAGAGAATAATTAATAATGAGAATTATGATAAGACAGTCACTCCTGCTTTGAAAATTACAAATGAGATGTCTCTAGTAAGAGTGAGCATAACCTGTCTACCATATCCACGGATGCCGCTGACTGTGACTTGACTCACAGACGTGTGCAAAGGGAAATAGAGAAGTCTGATCTGTTTTTCAACCAAGGGGATTAACACAATATTTATGCTTCTGTAGACGGATGGAATTGCTCTGTCATTCTGTGTGGGCACATCTATTAGCATTTTATCTAATGTATGGTGCATATGGGGAACATGTTCCACATTCCCATCCCTGGAATGCACGACACTGCCTGATTCCACTGAGGCCACATCAGTGGAGGTATTGGTTTGATGTGAGGCTTCTCTGGGGTTTTAAGTAGAGTTACATAAATATATACCCCTTTGAGCTCAAATTTGTTTATATTCCAGAGTCTTTGGAGACAGAAGAAGACAGACCCTATAGTAACAATTTTCTTTTTACAACTTTATTTCTGATTTTGTCTGAATCTCCTGAATAAGTAGGCCTTCGTCCACCGAGTTATAATTAAAAATTTTCTTCTACATGCATATTTTATTTTCAAGACTAGTTTCATCCCTAAGGAGAATGGTATATCATTTCTCGTATAATTTTTGATCAAAATGCACTTGATCTCCCGTAGAGCTGAGTGCCATGAAGATACCAGGACCTCCTTTGACTCTCAAATAACTTTTTTCCCTGCTACCTTCTGCAATGTCTTTAGATGGACAAATTTTCCACTTACCTTAAAAACATTTTGAAGTTCCTTACTCCTCTGTCAGCCTTCCTATGAGTCTTACTTTTCATTCTCAAATGTATAATTTCTTTCCACTACCTACACTTCCTCAACATCTGTTAACTTATCATGTCTTTGAAATTCTTTGATACTCTATAAAATAGCGAAGATACATGTCATGTCAAGCTAAATGATTTCTTGGAGATTTCTTTATGAATTTTGATATTGTTCATCCCTCGTTCCACATTTTGTCTCCTTGGCTATGGATATTACTGACTCTATTTGCATCTGTTCTGCTGAGGTCTAGTTCTTTGGCTATGCCATGTTGCAAACAGAACCCACAGCCAGTTTTTATATTCTCTCTGCCTCTGGTATTCTAGGGCTGCAAATCAGCAAACCACTCTTACTTCAACCATCGTCTCCTTGCAGATGGCTCTAAAATGTAAATCTGTCTTAAACGCAGGCTCCCATCTGAGCTTTCAACTTTTGTCTCCAACATGTGACAGCAGATTTACATTTTTTTTTTTGAGACAAAGTCTCTGTTGCCCTGGTAGAGTGCAGTGGCATCACAGCTCACAGCAACCTCAAATTCTTGGGCTTAGCTAAGACTACAGGTGTGTGCGCCAATGCTCAGCGAGTTTTTTGTGCTTTTTTTCTCTATTTTCAGTAGAGACAGAGTCTCATTCTTGCTCAAGCTGGTTTCAAACTCCTGAGCTCAAGCAAGCCACCCACCTCAGCCTCCCAGAGTGCTAGGATTACAGGTGCATATTTATATTTAAAATTTTTTTTCTTTTGCTTTATGCCAAATCCAATGTACAAGTATTCATTTTAAAGGTTGGTGCATGGTAGGATTCAATAAAACTTTGTTAAATGAGAAAATGAATAAATCCTCATTCAAAGATGTTCAAATGTTTTTAGATTCCATTGTTTGTTCCTTTGGAATTTTTAAACTTATTAATTACCTCTTTTTTGCTCCCATCATTTCCTTTTTAGTTCTTTCCCTCATTATCTTATGCCTAAAATTGTCTTCGATCAAGTTACTCTGACATTTCTCCTTAGTCCAAAACAGCCTACATATTGTGGCCACTTGGCTGTTTTAAAATGCAAATTTAATTATATCATTTCCATATTGAAAAATTTCCATGTCTCCCCAGTACTTAGAGAGCTCAGCCTGGCACACATTGACTGGGCCAATGTGAGCTCACCGTTCAAGCCAGATCAAATGGCTTATGCATTTATAAATGTAGTAGATGTGTTAAGTTGTCCTCTATGACTGTTAACAACAGCACTCACAACCCATTAAAAAAAAAAAAAGGTGTTTCCCCCCAAAGAAATAAGTGATAAAACCATGGAAAGACATGGAGTAAACTTAAATGCATATTATTCAATGACAGAGGCCAATCTGAAAAGGCTGCCTAGGGTAGGATTCCAACTACGTGACATCTGTAAAAGGCAAAACTATGGAAATAATAAAAAGATGAGTGGCCACCAGGAGTTAGGGAGGAGAGATGGATGACTAGACAGAGCATGGGGGATTTTTAGGTAGGTGAAACTTCTCTCTGTGATATTATAACACGGGATATGTGTCTGTATACCTTTGTCAAAACCCGTAGAACATATAACTCCAAAAGTTAACTCTAATGCAAATAAGGCCCTGGGTGAGAATATGTTGCTTCAGGGTTAGTAATTGCAACAGACACCCCACACCAGTGTGAGATGCTGGTGACAGGGGAGGCTCTGCCTGTGATGACCTTGTGAATATTTTCTCCCATTCTGTGGTTGTCTGTTTGCTCTTTTGATTATTTCCTCAGCTGGGTACACATGTATTAATTTAATCAAGCCCCATTTATGTATTTTTTGTTGTTACTATGATTTGCCTTTGAGGTCTTCATAAATACTTTGCTTAAGCCAATATCTAGAAAAGTTTTTCCAACTTTTTTTCTAGAATTATCATGGTTTCTTGCCTTACATTTAAGTCTTTCAAACATCTTGAATTAATTTTTGCAAGTGGTAAGAGATATGCATCCTGTTTCATTCTTCTGCATGTGGCTATCCCATTTTCCCAGCACCATTTATTGAATAAGGCTTCTTTTCCCCAATGAGTATTGGTGTCTGCTTTCTCAAGGACCAGTTGACTGTATGGGAGTGGTTTTATACGTAATATCTGTTCTGTTCTATTGGTCCATTTCTCTATTTTTGTGCTAATACCATGCTGTTTTGGTTACTAAAGCCTTGTAGTATTAAGTCTGGTAATCTGATGCCTTTTTGCTTAAGATTACTTTGGCCAGGGTGGCATCCATAGCTCAGCGGGTAGGGTGCTGGCCACATACACTGAGGCTGGCAAGTTCAAACCTGGCCTGGGCCAGCTAAAACAACAATGACAACTGCAACAACAACAACAAAAATAGCCAGGTGTTGTGGTGGGCACCTGTAGTCCCAGCTACTTGGGAGGCTGAAAAGAATCACTTAGACCCAAGAATTTTAGATTGCTGTAAGCTGTGATGCCATGGCACTCTACCCAGGGTGACAGCTTGAGACTCTGTCTCAAAAAAAAAAAAAAGATCACCGTGGCCATTCAGGCTCTTTTCTGGTTCCAAATGAAATGTAATATTATTTTTTCTAAGTCTATGAAATATGACTTTGGTATTTTGATAGAGATTGCATTAAATCTGTAAATCACTTTGGGTAGTGTAGACAGTCTAACAATGTTAATTTTCTTATGGCATGTATTGATGTTGGGAGTTCTGAGACAAGTTAACAATACAATGTGCCCACGTGTAGACTCAAGTCTTCCTTGTTTCATGCAGTTTCTAAAATTTTACCTTTAAATCTGTTTTTTATGACACTGTTTTGGTCATTATTTTTGTTCTCATTGGTGGCTATATTTATGCTTATATCGAGTCTTCTTTGTCTTTTGTATTTTCTATTTTCTAAAACATTTGGAGGCTCATTTCCCTTTTATTTTAATGACTTCTCGTTGTTTTTCATTGCACCTGTTACCTCTTGTGTTCCTTCTGATTTCTTCCTCCTCTCCTAAATGGCATTTTTTCATATTTCTTCCTTATACTTTGCTAACTCATATTTTATTTTTTATTGTTCCACCATATTTTCTCTGAGTTCTTGTATTGCTACTTTTGATCTTCCTTCCTGGAAGCTTCCTTATTCAGCCCTATGAGAATCCTTTAAAAATCTTGACTGTTGCTCTACTATCTTTCTGTTGAAAAACCTTATATCGGCCTAATGTTTTCCTTTTAAAGTAGGGTGTCTTCAATTCATTATTTAAGTTTTTAAAATCTATGGCAAAATAGTTTGTTACAGCTTTCTTCTGTACCATGATTACATTTTTATGTATTTTCTTTTTCTGTTAATACATAATTGCTTTCTTGCCCTTACGGTATCTTTAAATTGGTACTGGGCCAGTTCTGTGCTTCGTACTTATCATAAAATGAGATGAATATTTCTGGACCAGATCTTTATACAAGTTTTGGGTGGGGATGGAAGGACAGGCAAAGGAGAGGGCCCGGGATACTCTACTGGACTAGACAGATTTCCCATCCCAAAGATTATTTCTATCTCTGTAACTACTGACTCCTGAAGCAGTGTCTCTGCATGAGTCTTGTTGACCTGCTTCTGCTTTCCTAATCAAATCTCCCTCCTTCCTGATGGTATCTACCCTCAGTTTTTCTCATCCAAGTCCCCACATGCATGTTTTCAAGCAAGGAATATAGTTGCTGCATTTTGGGAAAGGAGGCCTCTTAATTTTCAGGCCTGTATTTTTACTGTTGCTTTTTTTGAGGTGCTAATGCTGAGTCCCTTTGTCAGTCCCGTGATCATCATCACTTTCTCCTGCTCAGCTTCTGCCTGATCTCAGCTGGTTTTGGCAGCTCCTTCATATATTTTGGCAACTGTTGATTAGATGTGTCTCTAAAACTTGCTAAAGATAGATTTTACCTTTTTTTATTTTCATCTTACGTTAGGTTTTTGGCGACTGCTAGGCAAGGGTGGGGGTGTGGCCCTACTAAAGTGACTTTTGCATAAGTCTGCCAGATGTTCCTTTACTCTTCCTAATTATCTGAAAAAAGGAAAACTGTATCTGTGGTTACATTCTGCTAATTCTAATAAAGACGTATTTTATCTAAATTCAGAAGACCTGCTTTTTGGCTTGTTGTCACAAAAGAGAAAAGAAGAGAAACAAAGATGATTGAATACGTTATTATTTGCAATGTGCTTTTATTTTCATTTTAGTAAATGATCTTCAGTCGTCAATGTCATCATTAGTCGTCATCAAGATTTGCATTATTATTCCCATTTCACAGATGAGGAAAGCATAATACCACTAATTCTACTATGCACTGTGGTGACAATATCATATAGAGATTTTACAGGCTAGATTATGACAACCCACACCTATGTAAGGCCATTTTCCTCCTCATCGAAAACAAGATATTTAAAAAGGAAAGACTGAGATTATTTTAATTCTCTAGTTTCTTTGTAGCTCTTGATTTCACATGTGTTCAGGGGGACATGAAGGTTTCCAAGGACGTGACTTGGAAGGCAACACTCCAGTTCTGGCTCCCCATTGATCACGTCATGTATGATCAGATTTACATGGGAGAGTTCATCTGCCAAAGTTCTTTAGCTTAAAAAAGAAAAATGCTAGGAAACTGCTTTCCCACAGAATAAGAACACATCATATCCATGGCATCTTTGTGCTAATTCCAGGAGAATCACGTTTTCTCATTAGTTACCCAATTTTTTTTTTTTCTAATAGCCAACAAAAATGTGAGGCAGGTTTTGGTTTATGATCTATCTATGAGTGCCTTGAGTTTTACTAAAGCTGAGTTTAAAAGCCTGAATAAGAGTTTTACAGGAGGAAATGAGTTATGTGTGTCAGGCATTGGGTGTGGCTCAAGTGCACAAGTATGTAAGGATTTACATAGCTCAGAGAAACTGGAGTGTAATATAACGAGGGTGTATTTTATTGCCTCACTTCATCTTTAGAAACTGGAGAAGTTATTTTGATATCAATTAACTTTCATCTATATATAGAAATGACTGCATTCATGTGTATATTATGTGTACACATTTGCGTTATCGTGACTTTTTGATGGCACTTACCAATTTTCTCTATTCCTGCATCTTTTTAAAATTTTTCCTTCATATGCTCTTGCAGCTTCCTTGACAGAATAACTGAAGACAATGTGATTTTTAATCTGAAGTGTGGGAAGGAAAGAGCCAGACATTTTTCAGAGGTTCCAAGTGCAACCTTTGTTAATCAAGCCAAAAAGTCACAAATTGGCACCATGCCCAATGAGGAGGGGCTCCCCATGCAGTGTTTTTTCATCACTTCTGACTTCTGAAGTGTGTGTCCACCTTCTCAATATCAGAACCTTCCCTGTGACACTTCCCTATGCTTCCTCTTCTCCTGTCTCTAGCAAGGT
Source organism: Perodicticus potto (assembly GCA_963574655.1). Lineage (NCBI taxonomy): Eukaryota > Metazoa > Chordata > Mammalia > Primates > Lorisidae > Perodicticus > Perodicticus potto. Next base: position 48,219 of record CAUYRH010101779.1, on the reverse strand, counting down.
TTATGTAGAAGTCTTTGTGAATTTATAAACATGAGTAACTTATGTGGACTTAAAGTTGTCTATACATAATTATTTGAAGACAAAGTCATTAACGTTAGAACAATCAGGTTAGGACAACCTCGGAAGAGCTGGTCTGAAATCTTCCTAAATTGAGAAGGTCTAGATCAGGGGTCCTCAAACTATGTGGCCCGCCAAAGACATTTATCGGGCCCACCAGGTGTTTTTGCCGCCGGCGCCTGTCCTGCTTAGCAGCTGACTCTTCCCACATGTGTGGAATGTGCACTGCACTCTCCGACTCCCCTCCTTCTCTCTGTCTCTCGATGACTCCTCTCAGTATCAGGTGAGACTGAGACTCGTGATCGGAGCAGTCATGAGCTTGCCTGTGCAGAGCCTGCTGCTGCCTGAGGACCAAGGTAAGAACAAGTTAGGATTTATTCTTTTTTGAAGTTAGGAGGTCTTTTTTTTTTTGCAGTTAGTAGGGCCTTTTTTTGTGGTTAAGGGGGGCCTTTCTTTCCTGAAGTTAGAAAGTCTTTTTTTTTTTTTTTTGGCAGATAGGTAGCGCCTTTCTTTTTCATTTTAAATATTGTATTTGTTCCCCCCCCTTTTTTTTGCAGTTTATGGCCGGTGCTAGGTATGAACCCACCACCTCCAGTATATGGGGCCAGTGCCCTACTCCTTTGAGCCACAGGCAACACCCCCATTTTGTTTTTTTACTTCTAAATAAGATATGTGCAGTGTGCATAGGAATTTGTTCATATTTTTTTTTTAAACCATAGTCCTGCCCTCAAATGGTCTGAGGGACAGTGAACTGGCCCCTTGTTTAAAAAGTTTGAGGACCCCTGGTCTAGACTCAGACCCATCCTGATTAATCGTTCTTAAGTTGTCCCTTCCATGATGGAAGTTACAGTTCTGTCATTATATCTTATTCTCTCAGCTATTGACGTCAATAACTCGCACAGCTCACATGTTCTCAGTTTCATTGTGCTCAGCCCTGCTGTCACTGACACACTGAACAAGTGCTGTGGGGAGTCTAAGGGAAGATGGGATGTAGAATTATGTCACAACGGGTGCACATCGGGGTTTGGGAGTCAAGGAGGTTCATAGTTTGACAAATTCACACATTTCTGATGAAACTCCTTGATGGGCCAAGGCCTTCCACTTCCTGCTCCTACCCTTGACTCTGATGTGGCTAAACCAAAATTTGAGCTGTTTTCTGAATCTCTTGGTGTTTTACATGATGTGCCAAAACAGCAAACTAATCTTCACAAGATAGTTAAATGTCATGGAAAGAGAAAAGGAAGAGGTCTCTTAGGATAAACGTCTCAAACGTGGGTGGGAAGATGACATGGTGAGCTGATTGGCCCCTGACATTGCAGTGGGTTGTTTTATAGTAAAATGCAGAAACTAGGAAAGTATTAATCATGAAAAATTTTGATGTGATAAGAAGTAGGATGTGGAGTTTTTCTTACATAGCTCTGTTTAAAATACAGCTGTCTGAGCTAGGTGGGAGGCATTCACTTCCTAGCTATTGAGGTACTCTGATGACTATGAATTGATAAAATCCAAAATTCTCAAGACAAACACATTCCATTTATTAAGTGATCCTATAATGTTCATGTTTATGCAACCTGAACATGCTTCTTATAACTACGCTATTCCCCATCCATCCTCACCTGAACAAGCCCATGGGCTTGGCTAAGTTTCTTTCTTTCTCTTCTCCCTTTTTTTCTCCTCTCTCTCCTCCTTCTTTTCCCTCTCTGCCCTCCCCTTCCTCTCTCCACATATCTCCTCATCTCACTCTCTCCCTTTACTATCTTTTCTCTCTTTCCTTCTCTAATCTGAGATAAAATGTAAAAAGATTAAGGAAAATGCTAGCTGACTCTCATTGTCAATAAAGCATTCCTTAAAATGTCCGTGAACTTGAACTCGAACTCCAAGCTGCTGAGGTATCCTGAGTTACTTCATTCACAAGGATTGCTTTTCAGCTTCTCCTTTATTTCAGAGAGATTGCTGTGCTTACAACAAGATTCTTTGTGAAATAGTTTGAGCAGGCTTAAGTCCTAGCAATTAACACTCCCTATGACCCAGTAGTCCCTCCCCTCAAGGAGCTTGCTATGAAACGGAAGAGTTAAGTACATTATGAGGTGGATGTGTTATACAAGTTGTAGTTTGGGTTTGTGGAGCGAGAGCTTTCTTTCTTCTGTAGTCTTTCATTTTCTAAAAATTAATTTAAATGGCTTAATGAACATAAGAGAAGGGAGTGAGATAGAAATACCATTACTCCACCATCTTTAAATCTACATCCTCAGATGATGTTTTATAGCATTTTTTAACTTAATGGGCCTGTATTAAACACAGGTGATTGACACATTGTTGGTATCCAGGTGGATGTGGCTCTGGATAGTGTGTTCAGGTTGTATAAATGAACACTCATATGTAGCACTATTGCAGATTCTTGAAAGAAGACCTTTGGGGACCTCCCAGCTACTCAGTTTTGAGATATGGGAGATTTTCTCCTGGTTAGCCTTATTACACCATCTTCCATGCATTCCATAGCTCACAAGACAGGCTCATTAACACACAGGTTTTTGCTGCTGGATCTTCTTGCACTTTAGTGTAATTCCAGCAAGTTGACTCAATTCTGTCTCCATGTAACCCATGGAAAATCATGGAGTTTTACCAGCTAAGTACTGAGGAAAGAGGCTACATTAATACCTTCTGTGCCGTCATCAATGGCATCTTTCTCTTTGCCCTTTCTCCACATTACCTCAACGGAATTAGACACAGATAGTACTAGATAGACCCAGTCAAGTGGAGCAGGGGACAGTTTGCAAACTTACTATATTGTGAGTGATTCTTTTGGTCTCTGCCCCTCTTGACTTTGGGGAGGAATAAACCATTCTTCCTTCCCAAAAGAGATGAGGTCATGGAATCCCCTGTCTCAGGGGAACATGGTGGTCCACATAACATTTTCCAAATGGAGTTAATGCCTAAGTGGAGAACAGAAAGCTGAATAGTTTCCAAGAGAGGGGCAAGAATGGTGAGGGGCAAGATTGGTGGTGAATGCACATTGGTGAGGATAGGACAGAGAGCACAAGATATTTTCTCCATAGCCAAGAACACAAGTCTTTCTCCCTCTGAATCCTGGTGCACAGCGTGTGCCCTGTCAATTTTTCTCGACATCAAGTCACTACACATGCAGATTTCCGGGATAATTGGTCTGGTTATTCCTTGTTTATTAAAATGTCCATTCATATACTTAATTATGATCATAAACATTCATGATGATGCTATTCTGAACCTGCTATATCCCCGCAAAGATATCTACTTTCTGATTCCAGAAACTTGTTTGTATGTGGCAAAAGGGACTTCATCAGCACAGTTCCATTAAGGATTTTGAGATGAGGAGATTATCCTGGATTATGCAAATGAATTTGGTGTAGTCACAGGGATCCTTTAAGAGGGATACAGAGACAAGACAGCAATACGACCTTGAAGGCAGAAGTTAGAGTGATGCTGCCAGGAGCCAAGGATACTAGTACCCGCCAGAAGCTGGAAAAGGCAAGGAGTATATGTTTGTACTCCATGGAGAGCTTCCAGAAGGAAGTACCAGCCAGTACCTTGCCCTTACCCTACAGAGACTGATTTTGGACATCTGAACTCCACAATTGTAGGCTAATAAAGTTGTATTGTATTAAAACAACTAAGTTAGTGATTATTTGTTACAGTGCAAAATGAAACAAATACACTTCCTGTGCTCATTGCCTACCTTCTTCATGTTCTAAGATTTTCTCTTTGCTCCTCTCCCTACAGTGCAGGGGTAAGCTCCAGCTAAGATTGCTCCCTTTCTGTCTCAAATAGCTCAAGCTCATGACATTATTAGAGTGACATCTAAATTCTGCAGCTTTCCACTATATGCCCCAATTTTTTTAGGCTGCCTGGTACCAACTGTGCCCATCTACCCTCTTCACCTGACCTGTAGTCTGTTGGCAGGGCTCAATCCCACTGTGTGGTGTTAAGAGACAAAACTGAAAGAGGTGTTTTGTTGTTCTTGTTGTTGGCGTGTTTTGTTTGGTTTATTCTTGAGTTTCCTGTCTAGTAAAACACTATTATAAACTGTCTCGCTTGCAATGAAAAGTAGACCCATATCTCCTTTCTCATCAATAATGAGGAAGAGGAAAGGTATATCTTTGATGTAAAATAAAAAATCTTAAAAGGAAACTATGTATTGAATCTTTTCAAGCCCTTTCTTTGATAATTCAGTCAGCCTAAGTCAAAGGACAAATAGATAGGTATAAACTGGCATTAGGCAATTCAGTGGAGAAAATATCTAATTTTGTCAGAAATTAAAGCTTAAGGCTAATTTATACTTTAATTCTTGGCTATGCTTGTCGTTTTTTGTTATTAAGATCTGGAAACTACCTTAGGTGGTAGTACTGATGGTTTCATGTCCCTTGTTTTCTCTTATAATTAAAAAAAATAAATAAAGAGCTGATTTTAGTGTTGATGGGAATAAACATTCTAGCCAACAAAGTGATTGTCTCTCTAATATTCCCCACAGATATTACCAGCATCTTCTTAAATGTCTCCAATGAGCGTGCACTCATTACTAGCTGAAGTTCCTTTGTGAGAAAGTGCAAGGGAAACTATCATTTTCTTTTTAATTTAAACCAAAGTTCTACATCACAAGACTATATTTTTCTTGGATTAATCAATTATTTTAAGAAAATACATGTGTGTGTATAGTTTCCTTTTGTGCATTTGATTAGACATTGGATCAAAGACATGCAAATAAATACTTTGAAAATGCTCTCTGATTTCTAAAGTAATCCAGATGCCCTCTGAGACCTCCTGCCCTTCAGAAATGTGTTTTAACTTGGCCTAAATCCCAAATCTATAGCTTGTGACAGTTCAGAGCCCTCCCATGATTTCTTTGGCATCCTTGTTTGAAGGATTGCTTCTTATCCTCTCAGCCCTCAAGTGCTTCTACCTTCTTAAATATGGTTGCAAAGTATGCAACTTTCAGTCCAAAAGCCATACACTCCTCCTAGCTCTTGTATGTGCTAATTTATCTGTAGAGTTGGGGGATCAGGGAGAGAGGTCATAATACAGAACATAAAGGCTTCCTTCTTCCCCTGCGTCTACTCTCTTATTATCATCATTCTTCAGTCCATGGTCCTCCTGATTTAATCAACAAGTTCCTCTCTTTGCCTTTTGCAGGGTCAAGCCCATTGTGAACCAAGCTTCTAACACAGTTGACTTGTTAAATAATTTCCTCCCAACAAGAATGGTGCTCTCCTTGGGGTGGGCCTTAGCTGAAGAGAGTTGGGGAACTGACTCAAAAATAAAACTGTCCATCCCAGCTTGGTGGCTGTATTTTGTTTCCTCTTTAGAGCAAAGAAATAGTGAATCAATCATGTAGCTACAGATGTAGGGTGGAAATGGATCTTTTTGTTTCCTCTTCCCTGTTGTAGGTAAGAATAGACATCTGAGGGTGGAAACTTAGATGACCTGGTGCCACCACAAACATGACATGCTTTTCTCCTTGATCTGATAGCCTCTCATGGCCTCATGACTTCACAGAGGTTTGGGGATGATGAAATGATTTCATACAAGGCTGAGCAATAAAGTTCTGGAACTCAGCCTAGAAAAGGGCTTGGAAGGGTGGACTTGACAGTGGCATCAGTGCATAGCTTTCCAAAGGGAGCATTTTGAAGGTGACTACAGTCATATTTAGCAATGAGGTATGTGACACTTGTTCTAGTATCAGTTTGTGAACTTAATTGTCAGGTCTCATATGACAGCTCTGAAGGCCCTTCCAGGAAAAGAGTTCCAAAACACTTTTGAAGGGTGGCTTGGGTGTTGGTGGCAGTACTTAGCTTCCCAAGGGGAGTCCCTCAAAGGTACTGTAGTGATATTCAGCAATGAGCTTATACAGCACTTGTTCCAGGATGAGGTCGTGAACCTAATTGTCACACCTCATAGATATGGAAAGTATTGAAAAGTGCAGTGCCATACAGATGTATGTTAGGATTATTCCTGCAATGTTCATCTAAAGCAGAAAACAGACCATGTATAGACACAGCTTAGAGGAAAAGACTCCCAGTTTGTATTTGATAAACTTCCCAGAGGCAGCAGCATTTTGGCTATGTGAGTGGCTAGGAAACTATAAAGATCTGTTTTGGGGGGAGACACTAAGGACTTCCTTCTCTCTTTAAGGCTTGAGTTGGTGAGATTGTCCTTCCCTTTTTTTTTTTTTTTTTTAAATAACAAGTCCACCTCCAGTCCAGATGGTATAAGGAAGCACAGTGGCAGGACAAAATAACAAACAACAGTAATTACACTTTTTAAATATGCATCCATTTGTATTCAATTCAGGAGACTGGCAAACGTTTGAGGACAACTTCAAGGATAAACAAGATCAGCAAAATACAGAATATCAGTGATTCAGGGGCAGGGAGTAGTGAAGTGACATTTATTTATGCAGGGCTGGGATGAACAGTTTTACTTTTGAGTCAGTTCCCCACCTCCCTTCAGCTGAGGCCCACAGGAGGAAGGTGAGCAGATGGGGGCAGCTGGGGGAGTGCCCACCAAGCCTGGAAGAATGCCAGACACAGGGGGAGCAACCAGAAGGGACAGAGGAGGTGACCACAGCTGACACGGAATCCAGGAAGCAGTGACTCAACTTTGGCTCTTCATCTTTTCAGCACAGATGAATTAGCAGGAAAATTATCCCAGTAGCCACCAGCATCTCTCCTCCTTCCCAAGGCCACCAGGGACCTCCTAAATGCTACACACACAGCTTTACCCTTGTCTCACTCTCCCTCGGGTCTCCATGGCATTGAACATAAACAACTTGTTTATAAAATTCTCTTTTCCACTTGGCCTCTAGGATTCTCTTCAGTCTGTACATTTTCTGTTCTTGGGCCCTCTTCAGATGTAGAGGGCCACGATGCAGATGTGCCCAGAAGTTCGCTGTGGTTCTTCCCCTTGAACCCTTGGAAACTTGTTCAACTCCCGGTTTCAGTCCTCAGTTCTGCTGTCACACGTGATAGCTTCATCCCTAATTTCTCTCCTCGCTTGGGCTGGTTGCAAGTGCCTGCTGACTTCTATGACTGGTGGTCTTATTGACATCCCCAAGTCCCTCCTTATTTAATATTCCTTTTAATTTTTAATCATTATAGGTACATAATAATTGCATTTCTTTATAGGGGGCATGAGAATAAATCAAACCAGGGTAATTGGGATCTTCATCATCTCAGGTATTTATGATTTCTTTGTGTTAGGAATATTCCGTTTCTGGTCCTTTAGTTATTTTAAACTATATCCTAACTCATTGTTGGTTATAGTCACTTTGTTGTGTTATCAAATATTATTTATCCTATAGAACTATCTAAGCCTATTTTTGCACCCATTAACCATCACCACTTTATCCTCTGCTCTCTGCTACCCTTCCCAGCCTCTGGCAACCAGCATTCTGCTCTCTGTCTCTATGACATCAATTGGTGAGATTTGTCTTTCTCTGCTCCGAGTCTCTAATTTTAAAAATTAAACTTATCTCCTTCCTAAGCCTCCTGTCCTATATTCTTGTCTCCGTTAATAATACTTTTATTCCCCTCAAGAATGGAAGAAAAAGTATCCAATGTACTCAGCCCTACTATGAAGCTAATCTATATCTTAATTATAGTTTTGTTTTATACAGGCATGACCATTTGTCAAAATTCGGTTATTGAATGATTATTAATTTTATATCAAAAAAAGAAACTGTGTTCCAGTTGAACTCTGGTTAATGCTGAACTCAAGTTAACATTATCGCTGCTGAGATATATAGGAGAAAGTGCATTATTGTCTACAGTTTCCTTTAAAATGCATAAAAATAATAAAGTACAGAGAGATGGGTGAAAGATAAACATACGATAACAGTAAAATCTTGGTTGTGTCTATATAAATGTTCACTGTACAAATCTTTTCATTTTACAATGGAAAATTTTTATATTACATTGGTAGTGAAAGTGATTGTTGAGGGTAGATTTGAGACAAATGTCCAGACATAATTTTTAGTTAGAATAACATCAGTTCACCAGGATATTTGTCTCCTTCAGAATCTATGACTTCTTTAGCCCGGGGGAGAAAAATAGTATAGAAATGTTTCCACAAGCAAAATTATTTTATTAATATTAATATTCCAGATTGAGAAGGATTCTGTTTATATGTAGTATTTCATATTGATGTAATGTTTAGGAGAATCTGACTTTATAGAATGACTTCACAACTCCACTTTAAAATATGTAAATAAGTAACTGAGATAGACTCTGATTTTAAACAAATCTTACTAAGTTTAGTTTAATATCGAAAATTTTACAATGTATAAGACTTAGGTGCTCAGAAAGATTTTGTGTGTTTGTAAAATTGAAATACATCTCCCATAAAGTAAAATTAAGCATGTCAATTTGATAAATGAAATTTAAAATATTTGAAGGTTTCTATATTTTAGCTTAATCTTTAAATACAACCAAGCCAAATTCAAAAATTTTTTAAAGTAACTTGTAAAGTAAAATTTGCTTTATGAAAAAATGGAACAAGCATTTAAAGCCTATGAATTGCATTTTTAAAAAAAACTGCCTTCAAATTTTTCAGAAAGCTCATATCAATAGAAATAATTTTTCAAAGAATATTTTGGTTCACAGAGTTAAGCTGAAGGTAGGTAGCGTTCTTTTTTTTTTTTAATGTCAGTCTAATGCTGAAATCAATATGGTAATTCATGTTCTCAGATGTTTATTTTTACAACATCACTGATAATAGGTAGCTTTCTAACAGATTTTTTTGAAGCTCATAAAACACATCAACCCAATTCTCCCCTAGGCTATCTTTTAAAGTACATAGGTATATATTTAATGAGAAAGATATTCCAGAACTTTTTTGAGCAGTTTAAGAATAAGGCTAACCTCTTAGCCTGGCATTGTGGTGGGCTCTTGTAGTCCCAGCTACTCAGGAGGCTGAGGCAAGAGAATCACTAGAGCCTACGAGTTTGAAGTTGCTGTGAGCTATGACACCACAGCACTCTACCAAGGGTGACAAAGTGAGACTCTGTATCAAAAAAAAAAAGAATATAGCTAACCTCAAAATCACTGATACACTGTTCATAGGGGAGTGCCTTAATTATATGAAGTCCATCCATTTCTCCAAGTAAACTTAGAGTAAACCTTAATCCTTCTCCAAGATTAATCAAACCATCAGAAGGCTGAACTCCATTCTTGTTGCCCTTTCCATTTAGTATTTTATTTTATTTTATTTTATTTTATTTTATTTTATTTCATTTTGACAGAGTCTTATTATGTCACCCTCAGTAGAGTGCTGTGCATCACAGCTCACAGCAACCTCAAACTCTTGGGCTTAAGTGATTCTCTTGCCTCAGCCTCCCAAATAGGTGAGACTACAGGCGTCCGGTCTGCCACAGTGCCTGGCAATTTTTTTCTTGTAGTTTTCTTTGTTGTTTGGCAGGCCTGGGCCAGGTTCGAACCTGCCAGCCACGGTATATGTGACCAGTGCCCTAGCTCTTGAGCTGCAGGCGCCGAGCCTGACCTTCCCATTTAGCACTGCAAAACTTCTTTTACACGTAATAGACTCTTTCTTGAGACTATGTTATCAACCCGTGGACATTCTAAGAAACAAATCTATGAAACTTTGGGTCAGAGGGTTTCATCTACTGCATCACACAGGGGCTTCTTAACACTGACCCACAGGAGGAAATTCTTTTGGGATATCAGACTTTTCCTGGTCCTCAGTGGTATGTTAACCTTAACTATTTCATGAATCAGGTGGATGATCATTGCATCCTTTTCCTTTGTGTTGGCTGTTAGAAAGCTCAGAGCCACACTCATGGAATTTTAAAACTGCACTGACCCACAGGGCCCACCTATAGAAGGACCTCTCCTTTGACTTGACTTGGCTTGAATTTCCCAATGCTTATTTTTGTTTTACTAGATTACTTTCACTTATTGTTATCTTGTCGTGTCTTAGTGTACTAACAGGTAGAGACTATTGCATGTGCTGTAAGTCTCTCCGCATCACTCTTAGAATGATTAATAGAGCACAGTGAGTAACTCCTCACTGCAGGGTTCGTCGGCAAAAGGGAAATATTAAAACTAAAGAGAAGCAGTGGAGACAGAGATAAAGACAGAAGACCCTAAGTGACAGCTGAAAACAGACAAATCCATTCAAAAGTGGGGGGGGGATGTATTGTTTTGAATCGTCTTTTGGAAGCAGTTTGGAAGGTGGGGGTTGAGGGAGCAGAGAATATGTGGGAATTCATCTCTTCTTTGACACATTAACCACTTCTCATCATTCTGTGCATATTTCATGTTTCAAAATATCTACAGAATTGCCAGTTTGTTTTCTGGGATTTGAGATACAGGAAACCTTTAATGATTGTCAGTTCCTATCTCTTGTTAAACTTCGATGAATCCCACACTTGCTCAGGGAAGTCAAAACCAAGTTGCCCTGATGAGTAATCAATTCATCATCCTTTGCTTCCGTCCTCATCTTTTTTGTGCACAAAAAATGTTGTGGTAGTTCTTGCTCCTTAAAATTTCAGAAGTGTTTCAATGTGTTCCAAAGCATATGTGCACTTACTGACACAGGAAAAACTGTTCTCAGTAAACATTATTTCTAGTGGACAGTCAAGGGCTGTGGTCCTGAGTAGATCACTTATTTGTTAAACAGATTTTCCTTCCCCATCATCTATGTTCTTCCAGATGGAGATGAGTCCTGTCCCAGCTCCAGTGTTGGGATGTCATTGGCCTTCAAGTCACTTAGCAAACCTGATGACGCCCCTGGCCCTAGTGACTGGTTCATGTTACATAGCCGATCATAGGTTGTTGGCAAGCCTCCTCGAAAGCCAAGCATTCTCTCTCTTCTGCCAGATTTAATGGTGTGTGGATTTAACACTATGATTGCTTTACCCATTTGGAAAAAGCCCAGATCTAGTAGAAGCGCCACACACAGTCTAGCTTAAGGCTTACTGAAAAGAGAGAGAGCCTTGGAAGGGAACAAAGTGGCATACGTAAAGCCCCAGGCAGATAATGCCTGAAGCTACCATTGCCTATACACCTTCCAGATAATTGAGTCAATATCTTGTTTTTTGATATTTGTCACTCAGGCTTGGGTGAAGTGGACTCATCATAGCTCACTGCAGCTTCAAACTCCTGGGCTCAAGTCTCCTTTCTGCCTCAGTCTCCCAAGTAGCTGGAACTACAGGTGTGTACCACCACACCTAGCTCATTTTTCTTTCTTTCTTTTTTTTTTTAGAGTCAGGATCTTGCTTTTGCTCAGAATGGTCTTAAGCTTTTGGCCTCAGCCAATCCTCCTGCCTCAGCCTCCCAGAGGGCTAGGATTACAGGTGTGAGCTACTGTGTCTAGCCCATTTATTTTTGCTCAAACCAATTTTGAATGGGTATTTCTGTCAATTGTGTACTACCTAAAAATATCTACAGTCCCATTGGCAAATAGGGGGGAAATGTTTGTTTTCTGTTTCTTTATATCTCTTCTATCCCTTTACATGTACCGTATTTATTTGCATCATTTTCTTCATTTTTATATCTACCTTTTCAAGGGTTTGAGTTGTAAGTATGTAATTTTTTTCTTTTCTTCTCTATGTAATTCTTTCTTGACAGTGAACTTCAGGCTTCTGCTGCTCAGAGCAGGTGAGGATTTATACACGGGCCAGTTGGCTGAAAATAAAAGGAAAAATTCTGGAGTCCTTTTCACATTTCTTGAATGGCTCTTACCAAGTCTTCAGAAGGCCTGCCATGTGGGAGACCATGATCCAGTTTGCAGTCTAGACCTTTAGTGTTGTCAGTGCAGGCAAAGAGGTGCACAGGGCCCCCTTCATATCAGCATTAGTGGGGCGCATGGCACAAAAGCAAAGTACTGGCTTCCTCTGAGCCCTGAGACCCTAATTTCTAGGAGCATGACCTGGTAATCTCAGCTTTAATAAACTCCCCAGGTGGCTCATGTGTACAGTAAAGTTTTAAAAGTCCTACCATAGCTTTAGCCTGTCAACAGTGACAACATGAAAATTACCTCGTAACAGTTTTCTATCATCGTGATAAATCCACGCCCTAATTTATGGGTACTGTAGCTACTTTTAAATGTAAAAGTTATGGAAGTAATTGCAGTAATGGAAGGATTTCAACTGGTTGGAGTTGAATGAGATATAGGAAAAGTCGAAAGAATTTAAAAAATACTTTGTACCTAAATCATTCATTTTGAATGCTTTGTGATCTAAATCAGTTGTTCTTAACATTGGCTTCATGTTAGCATTTTAAAATGCTGCCATTAGGCCACACTCCAGAAAGACGAATTCAGAATCTCCAAGGATGGGACTTAGACATTAGTGTTGGAACTGTGACCAGCCCGTGGGGTATGAACTGGCTGGACAAAGGCCATAGAGAAAATTATTGTCAAGACTATAGAGACAAAGCTCATTATTGAGAAGATACCAGATCTGAAAATAACACAAAAGAAGACAAAAGTCCACTGAACTGGAGATCCTTGCCTGTCTCCTTTACTATAATCCCTGCCACCATCTCTAAAATATCTCTTTGCTTGGATGTGCCTTTTCAAACTTCATTTTCCTGAGACTCTTACTGTAGATTTCATAGCTAATTAATACATAGTTTCCTAAGGCCATAATCATATTAGACAAGTTTATGTTTTTTATAATTTCCTGTACCCTCATCTAATTAGATTCATATCACAAAAATAATACAATTGACCCCTGAACAACACAGGGGTTAGAGGTGCTGACCCCACAGGTGAAAATCTGTGTGTAACTTGGAACTCGCCAAAACCTTAACTACTAATAGCTTACTGTCAACCAGAAGACTTCCTGGTAATATAAACAGTCAACTAGCATATATTTTTGTGTTATATTTTATACTATATACTTACATGTACGATAAACTAGAGAAAAGACAAAGTTATTAAGAAAATTATAAATAAAATAAAATACATGTCTTATTCATTAAGTGGAAGTGATTATCATAAGGGTCTTTATTCTTGTTACCTTCACATTGAGTAGGCTCAGGAGGGGAAGAAGAAGGGGAGTTTTTGGTCTTGCTGTCTTAAGTGTGACAGAGGTAGCAAAAAAAAAATCTGTATAAGTGGACCTGCCCAGTTCATACCTGTGTTGTTCAAGGGTCACCAGTATATGCAGACAGTCCCCAACTTATGGTAGCCAGATTTATGATTTTTTCAATGTTTATGTTGGTCCAGAATCAATATGCACTCAGTAGAAACGATACTTCAAGTACCTATACAACCATTCTGGTTTTCACTTTCAGTATAATACTCAATAAGCTGCATGAGTTATTCAACAGTTTATTAGAAAATAATCTTTGTGTTAGATAATTTTGCCAAACTGTAGGCTGATATACGTGTCTGAACATATTTAAGGCAGGCTAGGTTTTGTGAAGATGTTAAGCAGGTTAGGGGGAATTGAATGTATTTTTGACCTAGGATATTTTCAACTTAGGATGAGTTTAATGGGAGATAACTCCATCGTAAGTCAAGGAACATCTGTATCTTTTAATTCGCTATACCCATTTTAAAAAACAAAAGCCAAATGAAAAGAGCCACGCTTTCCTATATTCATTCTGGGAGGCCAGGCTTGTTAGCTGGATAAGATTCCTAATGGCCTTAATGAGCTCAGCAACATAAAACTATATGGGCAAAAATCACACAGAATGCACAAGTAGTTCCTTTTCCCTGGTGTTAGAATATTGCAGCATTATAGCTGATTTATTCCTGGATTAATCAATTCAGAATGATTCCTGGGAGCAACTGTCTTACCTAAGAGAATGCCGATGCGAGCTACGAGCAACTGTCATTTTATATCAAATGTGAATTATGCTGTGTAATGGGTTCAGGTGCTCATATAAATTGACTGTCATAAAATCTTTTGTGTGATATTCCAGTGAAATCTCATTCAGATGATGAAAACAAAGGCACAGAATCATGGTGTGAGGATAAAGGTGTTAACCACCCCACTGTTAACAAGGAAAACAATATCTAAAAACTGCTGCTGTGTTATTGTTCTCCCAGCTCAGCAATTAGCAGGCCCTATCCCCCAAAATATTTTTGGACACAGTGATGAGATGATGAGAAAACACAAGAGAGAAAGCTCTCACGCACTATTTGTGTGAATTGGCTACAACCAATGTCAATATATATCAAAATGTGTATTATGGTGCAGTAATGCGTATATTCTTTGACCCAGTAATTTCCACCTTTAGGAATTTGCTCCAAGGAGATAATACCACAAGTGCAAAAAATCACATGCATTGGAGTCTTTTTTGTAGCTTTGTTTAGATTAGTAAAAACTGAGAAACAACATAGTTACGGCCAACCGTTGTCTATAGAATATATGTATAATGATGTGAAAACATGAAAAATGATGATGACTATCTATGGTAAATGTATTGACATGGGAAGATGTGCAATCCATTTAACTGGGTACAAATAATGTATATATGCAGTATACACAACTAGGCTATGTTTATGTAAAATTACATGCATCTGTCTACATGTGTATATAAAATAGAAATTTCCGGAAGAGTGAGTGAATTGAAATTTTAATGATAAAGTCTAGCGTGATTTTTACTTCCTTCATTATACTTTTCTAGGTTGCTTGAATTTTTACAGTGATCATCTAGCAATTTTAGAAACACAATAAAGCTATTTAAAAAGAAATGAATATGATAAGAAACTTTATGTGGATACAAATGAGGCTGAGGAATTTGAAAAGATTCTTAAGATGACACCTCCATTCAGAGATGATGATAATGATGATGATGGGTGAATTGCATAATGATCACGCAGGATAGCAAAACCATTAATTTACAATTTATCAGAGTAATAATATGCACTTGGCACTGTAGAAACAATAGTAATAAATGGACTTGCAGCTGAAATTAAATAAACAAACACAAAAGCATCTGCAAGCAGATTACAGGGGGAGACTGAGACCGTTTGGTGGGGAAAATAGATCAAGACATCTGAGAACTGCGACCTTAATGAGCGGGGTTTAGCACAATTCGGAAGAGTTTATTTTGGCCTAGGCAGAGTTTGGGGGAGGAAATAAATGTAAGAGGTGAATTTAAAAGTGAGAGGTAGATAGCTTTTGGAGAGGAAGTCAAATAGAATATTTCACAGAGCCTAAAGTAAGGAAGAAGAATGTTTTTGCCTTGGGATTTCCAAGGAATAAATGTGAAATGTGTCTCCATTTTGTGGGTACTGCCAAAGTAACAAAGTTTGCAACCTCGCTGTGTCAGGCAGTCATACTCCCCTTAAAATGAGTTGGCAAGTACATTGTGTAGAAATCAAATAGGTGAGAACACTCCCCCCAAAGAAAATCACATGAGCAAATCCTTTGGGAGGGCGGTGTTATCTCTTTCAGGTCACAGAGATATTACTGCATGCAGGGCTGAAGCATTAGAGAATGTTTTGCATTACTGTGTAACAGTCTTACAAGAAAGCTGAAGCCCTGACCAATTACATGTTATTTTGACGTGTCAGCCAGTTCCTCCTTCCCCCACCTGTCAACCTGAAATTCCTTTCAATATCCCTGTTATGTGATATTATTGCTTTTGTTGACAACAGTCAACAAAACCGCTCTTTATCAGCCAATGGTGACTCAGCACAGTTTCCTTTATCGGAGAATCAGTAGTCCTCCACCCCATCACCATGGTTTTGCTTTCTGTAGTTTCTGTTACCTGTGATCAACCACAGTCAGAAAATACTACATGGAAAATTCCAGAAGTAAACAACAACTCATTACCTTTAAGCCTGCACATTGTTCCAAGCAGCATGATGAAATTGTGCTCTGAACTGCCTGGGTCGAGAATCCGTGCCGTGTCCACTGAGTCCCCAGTGTCCGTGCACCCTGCGACGAGCCAC
The DNA here is from genome assembly GCA_963574655.1 of Perodicticus potto. Taxonomy (NCBI): domain Eukaryota; kingdom Metazoa; phylum Chordata; class Mammalia; order Primates; family Lorisidae; genus Perodicticus; species Perodicticus potto. Next base: position 32,262 of record CAUYRH010101779.1, on the reverse strand, counting down.
TTAGCAGCTGTGTAGGGGATCAGGTGGAAAACACATAGTGTGTTTAAGGTTTGGTCCTATCCACAATCTTAGGCACCTACGGGGGTCTTGGAGCATGTCCTGCTCAGATAAGAGGGGACTACTAAACCAGGGGAACTGGGATACAGGAAGAGATTTGGGTGCAGCTGGAGGACAACTGTCAGTCCTCTGCATGCTGCCTGGTTAGGCCTGTATAGGAAACCAGAGCTAAGGGTAGCTTTGTTTAAATGCATAATGTTTTAATATATAAAATGTATTTTTAAATTCTATATTACATAATGTAATTTTTTTTCGAATGTCAACAATAAATTATTTAACATCTCTTCCCCAGGCACAGCGCTTCCTGTGGTTTGTGGCTATTTATTTTTATATGATGATAGATGTGATGATTTGTTCTCTGCCTTCCCCTACAGTTCATGAGCTCCACGCAGGTTGTGTCCCACCTGTTTTGTCCATCTCCACACCCTAGCACAGTGCAGGTGGCACATAGTAGGTGCTCAGTAATATTCATGGAATGATAGTAAGTGAACAGGACCTGGAGAACGAAGAGAGCAAATATTCAGGAAGGGAGAGAAGTTGAGAGAGAAAGAGGGTGGAAAGAGGGGCCCCAAGGTAAGAACAATAACCTACTTTGAGGTTACAGAAGAGAAATCTAACAGGCTAAGATCAAAGAAAATATGAGGCTATTCAAAAGTAGTAAGTTTTAACTTTCCATTTATTGTATGTAGGTATGTATGTGTTTATTTTAGACACAGGGTAGTACTCTGTTACCTGGGTTAGAAAACTGTGATATCGTCATAGCTCACTGTAACCTCAAACTCCTGGGCTCAAGTGATCCTCCTGTTTAGCCTCCCAAGCAGCTGGTACTACCAGCTGGTAACAGCAGAATTGGTAGTGACTCTCCCCAGCCTCTTAGTGGAGAGCAACTCACAGTGCTTCGTCATAGCTCACTGTAACCTCAAACTCCTGGGCTCAAGTGATCCTCCTGCTTTAGCCTCCCAAGCAGCTGGTACTACAGTTATGCGCCACCACGCCCTACTGAATTTTCATAGACACGGGGTCTCACCATGTTGCTCAGGCTAGTCTCAAACTCCTGGCCACAAGCAATCCTCTCACCTTGACCTCTCCAAGTGCTAGGATTATAGGCATGAGCCAGCACACCCGGCCTTAACTTCCCGTTTAAACTTATATCAGCTATCTAAGTTTTGAATTTCTTCTTCTCCTTTCTCATTTTTTTAGCTCAGAATTTTGTTGCAGTAAATACTTAACAGTTTATTTCCAGTGTGACAGTAAAATAGAAGTCAGCTTTATCTATACTCCATCAGTATCAGAAAATAATTATTGCCATTTTCCTATAACATCCTTTTATTCCCTGCCATATTACCTGTAGGATAGTGGTGAGTGAAGAGCGATGGCAGCTCTATCCTTGTCATTAGTCACCCGTCCCCAAAATACAGGGATTCTCTTATTTAACAAATGTTTATTAAATCCCTGCGAGGTATGGGTCCTGGGGGCACAGCTGGGAACAAAGTCCCTGAAAGCTAACACCCCAATTCATTTGGGGCTAGTTTTCTCAGGATTGATGTTTATTTCTTATACCAAAGTTTGCTAAAATGTGACAAATATGACATTGACTTTTGCTTACTGCAATCAGGTTTCATTTACATTTCCTAATGCAGAGATTAAAACAAGAAAACAGCCCCATCGTTAGCATCTCCCGCCAGAATTATTAGTCATCGTTCTCTGAATGGGAGGCATGGCTTTTTTTTGTTTTATTGTTGGGGATTCATTGAGGGTACAAGAAACCATGTTACACTGACTGCATTTGTTGGGTAAAGTCCCTCTTACAATCCTGTTTGGGAGGCACAGTTTTTAACCAAAAAGCAGGTAACAGCAGAATTGGTAGTGACTCTCCCCAGCCTCTTAGTGGAGAGCAACTCACAGTGCTTCTTCTAAGGTGGGGTGTTACAGAGGACGCACCCACATTCCAGTCCCTGGGCTGCCGCTCAGGGGACCGAGGAGAGGTGGGAAACATTCCTTCCTTAACATTCCTTACCCCAAGCCTCTGAGTTTAGCCTCAGGGCTGTAAAGGTGGGAAAAAAGAACAAGTTGTTCTGTTTCTCTCACCCGCCCCCTTTTGCCACGCACAGCTTTCAACTGACTGGCAATACGAAAGCTTCCCATTTGTGCCTGCAATACCTTTACTCCCTAGGGTCTAGGTTTGAGTTCCCCCAAAAGCAGGCCTGAGAAAAAGCGTTGAGTTCAAGATGTATATTTGGGAGATAATCTCAAGCAGCGTGGTTAAGGGAGTGAGGAAATGAGATGGGAATGACAGAAATTCGTGAGTTTCCACTCCTGACTCTGTGGGGGAGTCAGCAGCTCAGCACGCCCTGAAAGTAGTCGGATCTGATGGTCTGGGAAGTTAGATATCGGTACCCTGTAGAAGACGGTCTCCAAATGTGACAGCCACATTGTCTTTCTGCCTGTATGCACAGGCCTGAGGTTCCTCACCACCAGAGATGGAATCTGAGACACGTCCTTATCACAGAAGGTGGTAGAAGAGATGCTGGGCCCATTGGATTCAGAAAGTCTCCTAGAAGCTTCCACTTTCATGCTCTGTGGGGAGGCCAATTGCATTTCCTGTAAAGAATACAGACTTATGTACTAAAAATAAGACACTGGGTAGAAAGAAAGAGGCGACTCAGAGAAGTACCTAAGTGCTTGACGTCTATAAAGGCTTCTTGGCCTTCCCATATTGTAGGTGCCAACTGGGTGCAAAATACCTCAAGTCACATAAAACTAAAGTCGCCCCAGTGAACCCTGCCCAAATTTCTGACCTAGGAGATTAGGGGAAGTGATAAACTACTGTTGTTTCACCAAGTCACTATGCATTTTTTTTAAGAAGCATGGCTATCTGATACATGTACCAGTAGTTAGTCATTGGTTGAGAGTTGATGCCAGGAGGGTTAATTTTCTGGAACTTCTAGCATGCTTCACATGTGGGCAAAGCAGCCTTCGCCACTCAGAGAAAGAAGAAAGGTTCTCTGGCCCTGGGGGGAATGGCTCGTGCATGTCACAGAGGTAAGGGCACGGGTGGGATCTGGACAGCCTGAGCTCCCTACAGCTTCTGTTGCCCAAGCTTATGCTTCCCAGTTGGCCAACTACACTGCTAGGGTTCCAAAGCAAATTCTTACTTCCCTAGAGACAAAACGTGGCTTCTCCCTACACCTAATAACTTGAAGCTTCTAAGCTGCCTATTTTTTTTCCTGAAATATTTAACTTTCCTATGCCAATCAGTTTAAGGAAAATAAATCCTACTCAGGTTTAAGAAAAATAAATCCTAACTCAGTAAAACGAAGCGTATTAGGTAATGTGGAATGAGTGTGTGTGTGTGTGTGTGTGTGTGTGTGTGTAACTGTGTGTTGGAAGGAAAGAAAATTCCAAATGGGAGGAAAATCTCTTTTCTCAAGCAGTTCAAATTCTACAAAGATACAGCAGTCGCTCTAGGAGCAGTCACCATTCAGCAACGTCATTGAGATAAAGTCACTGGGTAAATGTGCTGTCTTCATACACGAAAGGTAATGCTCCATTCAAGACAGAACGCCTGCTGTTTTCCTCGCTTTTTCTGTTGGTAGTGACGAGGTCACCCAGAGGACCCAGTCTCTCCCCTAGTTGCCCTGGTAATCAAAAGCATGTAATTAAAAGCTGGCTGGTGAGAGCAACAAATGTGATTCTGTGACCCAAGAACAGTTTTTTCCAAAGCAAAGCTCATTAGAGCACATTAAATTCACAAAAGGTTTAAATTCACAAAGTGTCCGCTAGAATGACCATAAGCAGGGGGATTTAACGGGAGAATTCCCTAAACACAGAGGAGCTTGTTTTTCAAAAACGTGGGGAGACAGAGTAGAGGTTGTCTTGCTGCAGCACTTAAGGGAGGCAGAATGGGGATCCCTGAAGAAGGCCCCAGTGTCTGTGGCTGGAGACTGGGGTGAGGAGAGGGGAAGGATGAGGGCCAGTTGACTGTGGCCAGAGGATCCACAGTGAGGGAACATCTGGCAGGTGACACAGTGAGTCTGGACTGGAAGTGACTTACTCTTAGGTCACCTCCATGTCTAGATGACCAGGCAAAATGATAGCTAATTTAGTATTTTCCATAGTGTTTTCCTGAACCCAAACAACTGGTTCAGGCCACTCAGCCAAAGGATAGGATATATGCGATTTTTAAAACAATGGCTCTGAAATGCCAGGGCTACTTCATTCATTTCTGTTACTGAGACAGTAGCCCCACAGCTTCTGTCGTAGTAAGGTTAAGCACCTCTAATCCAAAAAGTTATTTCTAAATGCTCCCAGATCCAAAACTCGTTGAGTACCAATATGACACCACAAGTAGAAAATTGCACACTGGACCTTTTGTCATGGGTTGAGGTCAACATGCAGACACACAACCCATGGTTTATCCAGCATCCCCCAGGGAAAAGTGAAATTACCTTCAAGTGGTACATACCATGTGTATATGAAAACCATAAACAAATTTCCCATTTAAACTTGGGTCCTATCCCCAAGATATCTTCTTAGATATGTAAATTCTTGTATTCAAAAAATAAATAAATAAATAAACTCACAAAATCTGAATTCCGACACTTCTGGCCCTAAGCATTTTAGATAAGGGGTGCTCCACCCGAAGCTATTTTTTTGCTTTTTTGTTTTTTGTTTTTATTAAATCATAGCTGTGTACATTAATGCAATCGTGGGGGACAATGAGCTAGTTTTATATACAATTAGAAATATTTTCATCAAGCTGGTTAACATAGCCTTCATGGCATTTTCTTAGTTATTGTGTTAAGACTTTTATATTCTGCATTTAGTCATGAAGAGGAGGAGGAAGAAGCTGTGTGAACTCCACCTGCTTTTTAAGAAGTGGTTCCAAGCTTGGTGCCTGTAGCACAGTGGTTACGACGACAGCCACATACACCAAGCCTGGAGGGTTTGAACCGGCCTGGACCAGCTAAACAATAATGACAACTGCAACAAAATAAATAAATAATAAATAAATAAACAAAATAAAATAGAGTAGCCGGTCATTGTGGCAGGCACCTTGGGAGGCTGAAACAAGAGAATCACTTAAGCCCAAGAGTTTGAGGTTGCTGTGAGCTGTGATGCCACAGCACTCTACCCAGGGCAACGTAGTGAGACTCTGTCTCAAAAAAAAAAAAGTGGATCCAAACTCTTCTGTTTTGACCAGGCTTTGGAGATCTGTATTTTCCCAAATGCTCCCCAAACTAACCCCCCTCAAGCAGCCCTTGGCTTTTCTCCTTACCAGATGATTGCCTAGAGGGCAAAAAAGGATGATGAGTGGCCAGAGCAGGTGCCACAATCTCTAAACCCAGCATCGTAACTGAACCTTCACAGGGACAGGGGCGGCCTCCTCAAGAAGTCAGCATATAGTGAAGCCACTTCACACCCTTCTGGGATTGGACGTGCTGGACGTGACCCTGTCATTTAAGCTCTCATGGCTTTCATGTTCTCATCTGAAAAAAAAGATTGATAACAACACCTGCCTCACCGAGATGTTGTCAGCATCTGTTCCTGGCGCAGTGCCTATAGTGAGCACTTGCTGAATTCTGGCTATTGCTAGCATGGTTATCACAGTCTGCATGGGCAGAGTGGCGATTCAGGCTGTGATGAGTTTGGAGAGAAGCAGGGAAATTCTCAATCAGCCTGTTCTCAAAGCCTCGGGTCCTTTATTAGAGAACTTCCCTGGCTTTCTAATCATTGCTTCTTCTTTACTTAAAATGCAACTTAGCCCTTTCAGAAGGGTCTGGTAGTGCTTCCCTCTGCCCTGGGAATGAACCTCATCCTGGGCTGAGTGTAAGACAGAGGTGCTTAACCTGTGGGCCCAGAAAGGGGGGCATTGGGAATTCTGTGAGTCCCCTGAAATTAGATGCAAAATTGACCTGTGCATTTGTACCCTTTAGAGACCAGAAGATTACAGTTTTCTTTCCTTCTTTCCTTCCTTCCTTCCTTTTTTCCTTTCTTTTTTGAGACAGAACCTCACTTTGTTGTCCTCAGTAGAGTGCCACAGCATCATAGCTCACAGCAAACCCAAACTCTTAGGCTCAAGTGATTCTCTGGCCTCAGCTTCCCAAGTAGCTGGGACTACAGGCACCTACCACAACTGGCTATTTTTAGAGACAGGGTCTTGCTCTTGCTTAGGCTGGTCTTGAACTTGTGAGCTCAAGTGATCCACTTGTCTAGGTCTCCCAGAGCGCTAGGATTAAAGGCATGAGCCATGGCACCCAGTCAGAAGATTATAGCTTTTATTGGATTCTCAAACGGCTCTAATGGTTAAAGAGCCACTATAATGGGACAGCTTCTGGAACCAGCCCTCCACAGCCTTTTTTGGGTACAGTGGGTTTGCTGAGAGCCTGGAGAGATCTCAGGGTATATTGCCGCTTTGGAGGAGGGAGACATGGGTGGAGAGGCAAAGTGATGAGATCACTGACAGTCAGATAAGCCCAGTGGCCCTGGGTGCCCTGGCGTGCCATTGTGAGAGAACAGAGACATGTACTGAGCCTGACTCCTCACAGCTTTCCTCTGGAAGCTGCAGATAGAGGCACCAAACAGCCAGAGGAGGAACAAGAGCTTTCTCAGCAGGACAGGGCTCAGCCTGGGCTGGGGGTAGAGCCTCGGCGGGGCGTGGAGTTTGGTGCTAGATGTCTGTCTAAACTGATCTCACAACCGTTTCTCCATCTACAAATGAGGGGACTGAGCGGATTACAGAACAGGTTCCTTAAATGTTCTTCCAATCCTGAAAGAAGTATTCTAATGATTGTTCATGTTTCCCAATTGAATACTTCTCCTTGCACCAAAAGAAAACCTGGTAGATTGGGTTTCATGGAGCCTAAAGCACATACGATCTGGGAATAGAGTTAAATTTGAATTTCAGCCAGACAACAAATACATTTTTATTATACATATGTCCAAAATACTGAAGAGGACATACTTATACTAAAAGATGATTCGATGTTTATCTGACATACACATTTAACTAGGAGTTTCGTATTTTCATTTGCTAATTCTGGCAACTGTATTTGGAAAGCATTAAGAAAAATCCCAAAATTAGGATTGCAGAATGAAAGATGTGCAGATTTAGACATTCCGGGGCAGTTTGAGTACCTTACAACTCCAGGAACTCACAGGGACTCCCCCAGAAGTGAGGGGCCCTCAGAGTAGGGTCTATGTCCATTCCTGGCAATTCAAATCTGCTGAGATGTTATGTCCTTTCTAAAGACTTGTCTGTCTATTTCCCTGGTTCCACCTGGTTTCCATGATAGCCTCTCAAATTATACAGTTGGGGTTTTTTGTACTCATCTCTGTATCTCTCTTTCTTTTTTTGTCTCTTTCTCTTTTCTAGGGGTTAGATTTTTAACTCTTCCATTTCATGAAAAAAAAAACAAATCTTAAATAATGTTCATAAACCAGTATAAGTTTTTGAGTTTAGACTATTTTAGAAACATCATATTATTATGTTAATTATATGGGTAATTTTAGCAACTTTTGTTTTCTACTTTTATAGTCTAAAAGGAATAATACATTTTTCCTTCCCATAAAAATTATTTTATAGAAACCTTCAATCTTGACCATAGCTTGCAGATTTATAAGGATATATGTATATATAAATACATATACATGTGCTATATAGAATTATCCTAAAAGCATAACTAAGTCTATCGAAGTGATTGATCAGTTAAATTAGATAGAATTGTTCTGTCAGAACCAAATATAAAATTTAAGGGATAAAATGTATGTATATATTAAATACCTTACCTGAAGCATCCAAGGAAGACATTTTATTGTTTTTCACATTAAATTTAAACTAGTGGGTTCAATTGCTTTTCTTACTGAAAGAAGGTATTTTAAGCACTATTACACAGATTTCACATTATTATATCAGGTAATGTTTTTGACCTTGAAAATTATTAACCTCTTCTTAATAGTGCTGGAAATTCACTTCAAATATAGTATGATAGAAAATTTAAATGATTTTAAAAGTAGGGTGGCGCCTGTGGCTCAGTGAGTAGGGCACTGGCCCCTACTGAGGTTGGTGGGTTCAAACCCAGCTCCGGCCGAACTGCCACAAAAAAGTAGCCGGGCCTTGTGGCAGGCACCTGTAGTCCCAGCTACTCGGGAGGCTGAGGCAAGAGAATCACCTAAGCCCAGGAGTTGGAGGTTGCCGTAAGCTGTGTGACGCCACGGCACTCTACCGCGGGCGATAAAGTGAGACTCTGTCTCTACAAAAAATATATAAATAAAAATAGTCAGGCATTGTGGCGGGCATCTGTAGTCCCAGCTACTTGGGAGGCTGAAGCAAGAGAATCGCTTAGGCCCAGGAATTTGAGGTTGCTGTGAGCTATGACGTCACAGCACTCTACCAAGGGTGTAAACTTGAGGCTCGGTCTCCAAAAAAAAAAAAAAAGAAAGAAAAAAAAAAGACCAGCATTCAATAATAAACCTGAAAATATTTTCTTTCCTTCTGTTTCCTATTCCCATTCACCTTGTCACCTAAAGTTAGTCTTTCTCTTTATTTATGCAAGATGATATTTCACCTCTGTTTTATGGTAAACATCTTATAAAACAGTCCCTCCCATGGCCACTACAATCTTATTTCACAGACTTGGGAAACAGCTCTCTTCATCGTCTCTTTCTACTTCATAAATTCCTCATGCATCCAAACACATAAACGAGATTACGTCAATTTAGAAATTCAGATTGATTTTGAAGAAAGAGGCTCCACTAACAGGAAACATTTGGGTATTTATTTTCTTCATTAATTCTCTAAGTCTGATTATCATTTGGTATTTGGTCACCAGTGATCCCCCAAAGAAGCCAGAATATGTTCTAGAGCAGAACACTCTCCCCTTGGCTATTATTTTTCAAAAAGTGGCTATATTAATTCTACCTCAGTTGTATTCCCGACATTTAATAACACAAATTCGCTTTTCCTTCTCAGGACACAGAACCAGGTCAAGTACTCTACATTTATTTTTTTTTTCCTGCCTTTTTTGTGCGGACTGTCTCTAGGTCAAGCTCCATTCAGGTACTTAGTAGTTAAGAAGGGGAAAAGCTGGGCTGCAAGTGGCCCCGGGTAACCTGAGGTTACCAACTATCTAAGGAGCTTAATGTCCTTAGGTTGACTTTAGAGGATAGCAGCCTTCACCTAGGCAATCCCTATACTTACAATTACACCATGAATTTCCCAGCAAAACATCTATTCATTCTTGATCCACTCAATAAATCTTGCCGAGGGCTTAGTATGTGCCAGCAGGAACTGTATTTTAAAAGCTAGATATACAATATGTGCAAAACAGATATATTTCCTCTCTTCAAATGCACTGAGATATATAATGATCTTTCCTTGACTATATCAAGTTTTCCTTCTTCAAGGCCTATCACGCTTGTCTAGAATAATCATCTTTTATGTCTCAGCCTATCTATCAGCCCTAATTGTCCATCCCTGAGAAGTCATCCCTGACTCCCTGATCCTTCACCATCCCTCCATATCACATGCTTTCATTGGACTCTGAAATTTCTTTCATAAAATTTAACTTAGACATTTAGCCCAGTATTTAACATCTGCTTTTCCAAAAATATACTTTTGAAGTTTACACCGTCTTTTGAAGCAGAACATACATGTTTATTTTGTACTTTACGTGAAAATACACAGTTTAAATTTCACCTTTCTTGGGTTGACTATTATTTTCAATTTTTAAAGTGTGACTTGAATTTTCTGTTCTTTATTTTTTCCAACTTGTTATATAATTTATCCAGAGATATTCCTTCATGTGCAAATTTTGTAGTAAAATTACACAATTCTCCAACTTACTCTATTTTTTGTGTGTACTTTTACATGTTGGACATGAACTAAAGTTTCTATAAATGTCCACATTTGATATCTACTCAGATGCTTTCCAACCAGAATTTGAATAGTCTATGTTCATTTTTACAAATTTTTCCTACCACATTTTTATCTAGAGTGAGCCAGACAAACTTACACCTGAATCCCACCACTTATTAAACGTGAAACTTTAGCTTCCTTAGCCTCCAGGAGCCTAGTTTACTCATTTGGAAAGTGGTTATAATCTCTCTCCAGGGTATGAGGAAATAAAAGTGTACAAAGCCCCTAGCAAAATATCATGCTAAATAAATAACAGTTCCTTCCTCCATGTGTGAAAAAAGGTACATGTTTGAAAATGTAAACCCTAAGAAATATTATACCACTTTACATTACCTAATCTGATTTACTGAACAGGCACAAGTCTACCTTTTTTTGCTTTATAGAATATATTTCAGGTCAAGGTTTGACAAACTTTCTGCAAAGGGGGCCAGGTTATAAACATTTTAAGGCTTTGTGGGCCACATATGGTCTCTTTGTTTCTGTTTTTAATAACCTACTAAAAATGTAAAAACCACTCTTGGCTTGTAAAAAGAAAACAGTCCACCGGCCATAGTTTACTGACCCTATACTTTAAGTTCATAACTACTCATCAGTTCTACCCTGACTTACCCTATGACCTCACTTAATCAATACCCAACTGAAGAACTACCATCTTTACTATTTATTAAACTTTCAGTATAACATATGCTAATTAAATACTTGCTCACATGTAAGGCCCTGTGCGGTAACTCAGAACTTGAAAGAAAAGATACATCACAAGTTACCAAAGAAGTAAAAGCCTTTCTGAGGCTTCCTCCAATGTCGCTTTGCTCTTCCCTCTGATTTTTTTATTACTAATCAGAATTTACAAAATAACCAGTTTCTGCTCATGACCTCAGAGTTTTCTTATCACAATCTTGTATTAAAACTGGTGGTTTTGGCTCGTCACCTGTGGCTCAATGGGCTAAGGCGCCAGCCACGTACACCTGAGTTGGCAGGTTCAAATCCAGCCTGGGCCCGCCAAACAGCAACGGTCGCAACCAAAAAATGGCCGGGCGTTGTGGCGGGCGTCTGTAGTCCCAGCTACTTGGGAGGCGGAGGCAGGAGACTCGCTTGAGCCCAGGAGTTGGAGGTTGCTGTGAGCTGTGATGCCACAGCACTCTACCCAGGGTGACAGCTTGAGGCTCTGTCTCAAAAAACAAAAACTGCTGGTTTTATTCTTTCGTGAGAATTTGATGAGAGTGAGAGGCTCCCAGTGCTCATTCTCCAGTAGATTCTCCGCATTCAGTACTGAAGTACTGTTAAAATTCTATTTCGTGCCCCATCTTCCAACACAATTGTTTCTTTCACTTTTATAGTTCAGCTCACCTCCTTATCCCTAATTTTCTCATCTTCTCCTGTTTTCATGTATAAGCTCCAGGAAAAAATTCTGAATTCGGCATCAGAATTAGTTTCTGACATTGTTCAGCCTCCGATAATCTGTTCACTCTCAGCTTGAGCACCTTGGTTTCTTTGTCTGTCACAGGGATCACAACAGTTTGTGATGCCAGTCAGAGATGGTAATTAAGTGCAGGTGAAAAAACACATGTAGAAATTATTTATTTATAATCTACAAAGTACTCCAAGAGACTGCTACAATCTAAGTCAGACTTGATTCAAGCATTGGCTCTGCCATTTCCATTTATGAGTCATTGACCTTAGGCAATTTAATTAACCTATCTGTAAAATAAGGACAGTAATAATACCTACTTTATAGGGTTTTCTGAGGATTACATGACATAATCCGCGTCAAGCACTTATCATAGTGCCTACCTAGCATGGTAAAGGCTTAAAAAATGTTAAATGTAATTATCATTTGAAGATAAGATGTATCTTCATTCCAGAGGGGTAAAGGCTATATAGGTTTACTTCCCAGTCTCTACTTGCTTTTGAGTTTATCTTTGTATTTCAACCAGTAAATGTATGCCCCTTTTCTCTCACAACTCTGGATAAAGGTCTTCGGTATTTTGCTGTGCTGCGTTGTGCTCTTCCTTACAAAGACTGTTATTAACGTCTTTTACCATTAACAGGCATATGGGGAGGGGATGAGAAGAGAGAAGAATCAGTTCACTCTGTGTGTTATCAATTAGTGCAGTCAGTTCTGTTATAATGAGACATGTAAAAAATTACAATGCTAAGCAAAGTCACTTAATTAAAACCACAGAGTTTATGGGAAAAATACGATTGGCGACTCAAGAATCAAAAACTCTGTAGGTGACACATTAAAAGAAAAGAAAGCTGAGAGCCTAATAAAGACCATAGCAGTTTTAAATATGCTGAGTGGTTAAAAAATAAATAAAAACTACAATACTATGGCAACTTACCTTGAAAAAGACCTGAAGTTCACTTGAGGAATTGTGTGGCAAAAGGTTGTAGCTTATGAATTACAGGCAAAGATAGGTTATCTGAAATCAGAAGAGAAGTTATAATGCAAAATGTGAATGGGTGGGGTTTATAAAATGGTGACGTGAGGTAACCGGAAGATGTCTGAGGTGTGCACATGTGCTTTTTTTTTTTTTTTTTTGGAGACAAGTCTCACTCTGTCACCCTGGGTAAAGTGCCATGATGTCATAGCTCACAGCAACCTCAAACTCCTGGGCTCAAGCAATCCTCCTGCCTCAGCCTCCCAAGTAGCTGGGACTATAGGCGCCTGCCATGACACCCAGCTAGTTATTCTATTTTCAGTTTTCTATTTCAGCAAGGGTCTCGCTCTTGCTCAAGTTGGTCTCAAACTCCTGAGCTCAAGCAATCTTACCTACTTAGGCTTCCCAGACTGCTAGGATTACAAGTGTGAGTCAGTTCTGTTATAAGGATACATGTGCATTTCTGACAATCACAGTGCTTTATCAAAATGTGCGCATGGCCACGTGCACATTTTGATAACTCCTATGCAACTCACTTCAGCTATATGAAACTTTCTGTGCTCGCCTACTATTGCTCAGATGAAATCAAGCGTAAGCAATGAAATGTGCATTTTGCTGAAATTGTTCCCTGGTATCAATCATGTAGGAACAAATGCTCATTTTCAAAATAAGCATTATAGCAGAACTGACTCTATTTATTCTCAAACTATGAACTCATAAAAAATGTTCTGGAGTCAGAACTATAGTCACTACCTCCAAAGCCTGTGTTACTCAATTTCCTATTGTCCCAAAGTCCTTACCTAGAAAGAATTATTCTTTGCCTGTCAGTACTAAGCCACTCTGCAACATAATTTAAAACATTTGTTAACTGAGGCTTTCATTGTTTCTTCAGCTTTTCCTACTGGGGATAGCGCTGGTTCAGACAGCCATGTCACGTTTGTTTAGATCTCTAGTTGATCCCTTGTCCTCAAATGTCCATTCCAACAAACAAGTAAAATTGGTAGTTAATAACACTGTTGTATCATTCCTTTTTTTCACCTACATATATTTATAATAAGCACCCACACAGCAACATAAGTTAAAACAAGACAAAACTACCTCCAACTCATTATGTAAGAGAAGGAGACTTAAACTAAGTCAATTACACTCAGTCGACATTAGAGGAGAAGTAAAATATTATAATGCATGGATTAATAAGCTGTGGTATATGTATACCATGGAATACTATTCAGCCATTAAAAAAGATGGAAGATTTACATCTTTCAAATCAACCTGGTAGAGTTTGAACACATTCTGCTTAGTAAAGTATCACAAGAATAGAATGCACTGAAGAATCCAATGTACTCAATTCTAATATGAAGCCAATAAATAATCTAATACACACCTACACAAGAGAAAAACTCAAATCAAGGTGGGGGTGGGGGAAGAGATGTGCTCCCACTTAATGGGCACAAAATTACAGTGTATGGCACACTTTTTGGGGGTCAGACACAATTATAAGAGGAACTTTACCTAACAAATGCAAACAGTGTAACCTAATTCTTCCTACTCTCACAAGATAGAACACAAAGCAACATAAGAAAATCCATAAAGTAGGGGGGCACCTGTGGCTCAAAGGAGTAGGGCGCTGACCCCATATGCCAGAGGTGGTGGGTTCAAACCCAGCCCTGGCCAAAAACTGCAAAAAAAAAAAAAAAAGAAAGAAAATGCATGAAGTAGAAAACAGTGTACTTTCAACATTGGGAGAAGAGACCAGGAGAAATTTAATGTTGGTGATCAGTAGACCTTAAGGAAGGGCTAAATTTTGAGTGAGAGAGACTTTCTAATTACAGCATGAGTAAAGAAAAAGAGGCAGGAAATGGGAGGTATGGAGCAAAAAGAACAAGAGGCTTATGCCATAAATTAAGATACATGACTCAAATGATAAGCTACACACCAGACACTAAACAGTGTATGATGGGAAATGGGAAACATACTGACAATTTTTAACCAGAAAAAAGGGGCATGAGTTATGAACAGGCAAAAGGAAACCAATGGGCTTTTTACAAATTCACGCTTTGAATAAGTGAAGAGAATTCATTCAGAGTCTTTGGAACGCCAGGCCAGGGCAGCAGGAGGGCTTTCCCCAATCACAATCCCAGGCTTTGTGTGCAAGATTGATATTCATGGCTCTACTTAATGGATACTAGCTATGTTGTGTGGTCTGGTAAATTATATGAAATGGTGAAGTAAAGAAAAATTACCTGCATAATGAGGGAAAGCATTTTTTGAAATAATGAAGGAAGATAAGAATATAACGGAGCCTGACAGTACAATAATAATACAAGGCATCCAAAGTTCATGTGAAATGTACTATGTCAAACTATATTAAATTACACACTTTATGTCCACCTTGTATATCAGAAAATTGTCACTAGAGCTTTAAATCTGGTGATTAGGATAGCATAATTAGCCAAGTTAAATAATGTCATTCTGAGTTACATCTAGATGTCAGACACATTGTGTTTTTAGTAATCAAGAAAATGTAGACCAATGTCCCTAAAACAAAAACCTTCATGAACAAATGTGGATACTCCATCTAAGGGTAAGTTTTAAGAAATTCACATCCCAAACAGCTCAGATTCTTTTTTTTGTTTTGCGGTTTTTGACTGGAGCTGGGTTTGAACCCGCCACTTCTGGTATATGGGGCCAGTGTCCCACTCCTTTGAGCCACAGACACCACCTTACAGCTCAGATCTTACATTTACCTTAGCAAGTACAGACATGCAATATTTTACAAATTGCTTTAACATTTAAAAAAAATACGTTAGGGCGGCACCTGTGGCTCAAAGGAGTAGGGCACCAGCCCCAAATGCCGGAGGTGGCGGGTTCAAACCCAGCCCTGGCCAAAAACCACAAAAAAAAACTATAAAAAATATGTTAGGATGAAAACTACCATAAGTTTCTTTTAATGAAATCCCCAAATCTAGTTAATACATTCTGTATACAAGATTCTGTATACAAATGCCACAAATTCTAACCAAAATAATTTCTTCATATATCTGGAAAGTCAATTCTCAAGTGCTTACGTGTCAATTAAACAAGTGAAGACACACACACAAACCCAAACCCTAAAAGAAGAAATTTTTAAATACTGAACTATTTAATTAAATTAGGAGTATCTTATAAGATAAATCATCAAAAGACTACAGGACAGTGGTTCTCGACCTTCCTAATGCTGCCGCCCTTTAATATAGTTCCTGTGGGTCGCGACCCACAGGTTGAGAACCGCTGCTATAGGATAATCTACTTCATTCTACCTTCTGCACAAGGTTTTTACACAATTCAACTAAGTTATTATTTAAAAGTCTAAAATATACTGAATTGGTTTTTGTCACCTGAAAAAACTCCTAGGCGGTTCCTTTAACTAAACTTCGTTCCTACCTTGATGAATTCATGACACATAAAGTCACTGAAAAATAAAAACGAAACATCTCTATCCAATTTACTTCAGAACTACAGTGTTTACATGGAAATGAGACTAAACGGCTTTTCCTCTCCATAGTCATTTCCTCTTATATACAATTTACTTAAGTTAAATTGAAGAAACTATTTCCAAGTCTAGTTACCAAAGAACAGAACACTTTTTTATACCTCTCCAGGTATGGCAGATGCAAGGATATCTTCCTAAAGGTGGGGTAGGTGGGTCAAAGAACAATAGTTTACATACCATTCCCAGAACACATACGGAGATTTACAGTCCACATGATACTAACATTTACTCTACTTCAGTAAAGCTGACCAAAACTTTATGGCAAGGGTAAGAATACATCTATCCATAAACATCTCAAGGATCTTCATGGATTTATGCTACCAAAAGGCTGCACGTGATGTTTGCATGGGTGGTTAAATTTAGGTAAAGTGATAATGTTCCTTATGGTATAGTACAGGCTTAAGAAATAATAGACATATTACAGGAAAATCAACACATCCAAGAATGTATTTCAAAAAATGATCAAAACAATCATAATTATGGCACCTAGACTTAAGAACTCACCACATTTCCCAGCACCAAAACAGTAATTTTACCATTTAATTACTTTTGGTCTATCTATAATATACTGTGGTACATTATTAGCTCTTGTTTTTAAATAGTATAAATGTTAAGTCTTGCACTTAACTAGTAGTAACTGAACAATGACAAAAAGTTTCCTTCCGAATAAGATCAAATATAACATATAAATCAGTGAGAAACACAAAAATAAAAAACATACATAGATCTCTACAAATTAAGAATTACATTTTGTCACTAAACTCAACTTTGAGCCTTAAAACACTGTAATTATAAAATTGAATTTTTTAAAAGAGTTTTGCTTTAAAAGCTTCCATTAATTGACCATTTAAACATTTGCAAGTCCTATTAATATACATAGGCTTAAAAAAAAGGTTTAAATACACATATTCCACTACATTTACGGTCCCAAGCAAAATGTTTACAAAGAAATTTGGCAGTGTTTTGCCTGTGGACTCAAAGCCAATAACAACCTAAGAAGGCTAAACACGGTTAATAAGCAAATTTTCATAGTATAACTAACATTGCATAAACAGTCCAAAGCAGTTAATATGCACAGGATACTCACAGTATTTTCAAAATAATGTTTTGGGAAAATTGATATATTGTGTCTGTGCCTTCCCACATT
This sequence comes from Perodicticus potto, assembly GCA_963574655.1. Taxonomy (NCBI): domain Eukaryota; kingdom Metazoa; phylum Chordata; class Mammalia; order Primates; family Lorisidae; genus Perodicticus; species Perodicticus potto. Next base: position 15,229 of record CAUYRH010101779.1, on the reverse strand, counting down.
CCCAATTGTTAATAATCATAGGCCTCTTTTTAGCTAAAGTGTGAGACAAAAAATTATTCTCTTAAACACTATGACCTAAAGCAGTGATTTTCAACCTTCCTAATGCCACAGCCCTTTACTACAGTTCCTGTGGGTCGCGACCCACAGGTTGAGAACCCCTGACCTAAAGGAAGGAAATTCTTTAAATCCCCATCTCTGTAAACTAGAAGACAGGAGGCCAGAGCCTGCGGAGACCAGGCCACCATCTATTTCACCAAGGTCAGAATTCATTTGGAATACCAAATCAGAATGCTAAAAATTATCAAAGGGCTTACTCAGATAAAAAAGTATTATTACATTTTGAAAGATCTACAGATACCCTTTAAATAATTATGCCTTTGAGAGCCCTCCATACCAAAGAAAATACTGAACTCAAACTTACTTACCCACACAATCCAGGCAAAACTCCTCCAAGCAATCATCCAGGCAATACTGGGAGGACATTCCTCTAAGTTCACTTTTGTGCCAAGTGACCTTTGGTATATCAAAAAGGAAAAAAAAAAGGGTGGGACTCTAACCTTCAGTTGGCATTGTACTACGTATAATGGACAAAGTTTCTCCTTTGCTTTCTCTGGGGCGTTAACTAAGACTTCCTCTTCTTGTTAAGAAAGTAAACATAACTACTACTACACTTCCAACTCTTGCCTAAGGTGGTTAAAAAAAAAAAAAAGGTTTCAAATGGTGCAAATAATAAGGGCTAGCACTCACTGAGAATTACTGTGTGCTCTGAATAAAGACTCCCCAGATGCACACCATGATTACTTCCATCTTACAGAGGTAGGAGCCTAGGAATAGTGGTTAATAAGTAACTTATGGGAATTCCAGGTGCAGCAATATGGTCAACTGAGCTAAGGAAGACAGCTTTCCACTGCAAACACTGAGAAAAGAAGTATAACAAAACTAAACACATAGCTTTACCTGCAATAAAGAGAATGCCTTAGTGCCAAACCAGAGCTGGAAATGACGAACAAAGAGGTAAGCACAAAAGCAAATACTGCTAGCAACGGCCACGAGGAATAATCACTGGAGTCTCTTCAGTACTTAAGGCTTGACAGAAACTGGTAACAGGATGCCCCTCCAGGAGGAAAGATCAGAAGAAAATGCTCCCTCAACAGAGCAGAGCTGTGCTAGATTATTGGCCCCACATTTCCTCAACACAGGCTACAACTTGCACGTGTGTCCACAATAGTCTTGATGCTCATGCTGGGACAGAACAGGCCTTGGCCCACATATGGTATAAAGTTGGTACCATAAAACCAGCACTATCTTCAAAGGGCTGCAGTAACAGTTAGAAAGTGGGGGTGAGGGCAAGAGAAATTCACTCACTGTTTAGAAAGACTTGATGGCAGCTTATTTCGGGAATCTGGGTGAGAGGTGAGGGGAAATGCTATAACCAGAAATTAAAATCTTAAACCTATGACATAATAGTTTTAAAGTTTGAATCTTACTTATATGAGAATCTCCAAGATAAAAAATTAAGAATCCTCAAGCTAAGAAATTGGATCCTAGGTCAATAAAATCCCAGGAGTATCTCAAAAGAACAAACATTAACCATTTTAAGGCAACATTCCATAAACAAAGCTACATGAGATTCTTCAAGTAGAAAAAACAAAACAAAAAGCAATCTCCATTAAGATGAGCTTATAAATTTAGAAATTATAAAGTCTGTGAGAAAAACAACTGACTATAAGGAAGCATTAACAAGATACACCAAACAAAATTTACCACTCTACTCAATTTTTAATATGAAGACCAGAAAAAGCCTAATTAAATTACAAAGAACAGAAACTGAAACATCATCAGTAGGTTTTACAAAAAACAATGTTATTTGAATAAACTTATGCTTATTTTCTGCATAGAGCATCCAGAGTTTTCATAAGGTTTCTGTAAGTTAAAAAAGGAATAGTTTGAGTATAAACAGAATTTTAAAAATGTATTCAGAAGGCCAGTTGTCTGTCAGAGCCTCTCCCACGCCAACTTCTAAACTCCCCCATCTTAAGCCCCTGACAACTCTGTCCTGCAACTCCTCATTCCTGAAAATTCTGGCCATTCCCAAGCACTCTTTACTATCTCCAGCATCTTTGTGAAAGATGGGATGGAAACTGTGGTGCGCCATCCACATCCCTTTCAGGTCTGATTGCCCAGCTGCTGTGCTATTGCCATCCGACAACCCTCAGCTGTCAGACCTCTTCAGAAAGTCTTCAGTTGAAGAATCTCCTCCCAAAATGTCACGCTCCCTTCTCAGGGCAGCCCACATGCAAAGACTGGTTGGCATTCAGAATTTAAAGACCGTTCCCCTTTTCCCAACCAGGGACACTTAAAGCTTCCCACATGGTCAGATCTTATTTGAGACTGCACAGCAGTGCAACTTCCCCTCTGCCCAATACTGGTTCCATCTTTCTGTCCACAAGGGTTGATCCCAAGAGCACTTTCTAATAAACTTCCTGCACACTAATTTCCACCTCAAGTCTGTTTTATAAGGGAGCTAAACTGCAACAGAAGGGCATCAGCAAAATAAATAAGATAAAATAAAAAATAAAAAGTAAAATATATATGTAGAGAGAGAGGGAGAGTCAGATACTGAAGAGTGCAAAAAGAGAATAGCAAAGTCTTGAAACCAGTGGAGAGAACAGCGGAAAGTACTAATATGATCTCTTTGGTGAGGAGATCAGTATTAAAGGTAACAGAAGAGAAATCCTTCAAAATGAATAATATAAGATTCCAAACTAATAGTTCAAGATATCACTGAACTTGAAAGCTGAAAGGGATCCGAGAAGGCATCCCAATTACAACCTCTGTCATTTTTGAGATAATGCCTCTTATAAGGGCCCATGGGTCTGCCAAATGCCAAAAAATGCTGGTGCTCAGAAATAAATCCCTAATAATGAGTTAACAGGTACAACTACTATCCTCCTATTAAAGTAATAGACTTCTGATATAACTTTTGCTTCTACATTATCAGTAAAAATGTTAATAGCCTTACAAAAGCTAATCTACTACAGACTGGTATATGACTAATCATTGTCCAGAATACTAATAACAAAAAGAACTTCAGGGACTGAAGCCTGCCGTAATCATTCCTATGCACACTCAAGAAAAATCTAAGCAAGGCTCAGGGGTATTTGTTGATCCCTCAAGTTTCTATGACAGGGCTGTTTAGCAAAAGTAGCTACATGAAATATTATGTATTTTGAATGTGACAGATTTGATTATTGCATATTTTTCCAAAGCTTATGAAGGCAGAAATTGCACACACACACACACACATCTCTACTAGTAACCTTGCCCTACATTCCCATACTTTGTGATCATAAATACAGAGGCAGACAAGATAGGAAGCAACATAACCTGTCAACTAAGATCATCAGATCTGAAAGGACATGAGGACATTTACATAAATTGTTAGGACAACCAAACAGAATCAATCAACAGTGTCACAATTCATTCATCTTAGAAATACAAGCAGGATTTCACTCTCAGTTCCTGTATTGTCCCACTCCAGTTCCTCATCTGTCTTTCCTTCCTTCCTCTTGTAAGAGTCATTATCTGCTTTGTGTTCTCTAAAGCAACCCTTCCTCTTCTTCTAACTTTAACACCTTTTTTTAATGGAAGTAAGAAAGTAACTACAAATGTGACATAATTCAGAAGAAGTTTCTAGAAAAAAACAATAAAAAATTGCATATTTTCAAATTTCCATTACCAATGAACTAAGCTAAATTCATATGGACAGAATGACCGATCAGATGCTTTAACAACTTATCTGGTAATAAGAGATATAAAATAATGCATATTTGGGGAAAGTCATACTGATTACTATGATATTACAGTCACACAAAAGGACAAACATGACATGAAGAAGAACCAATTTGTTAACATAAAAAAAAATTAAATGAGTTGGTCTTGGTTTGGAGTCATTAGAACCTGAATTAAAGGAGCAAAACAAAAAATATTTAAATGGGCACTTCTTTGGGTGAAGAAATATTAATCAAAATTATACATTCTCTCACGAAGAGTGAGATCGTAATTAAATTAGGTCTATAGATGGCAACAGTGTCTTGTAAGTTAGGGAAATACTGATTGGAGGAAGAAGAAGAACAAAATTATATAAAAGTATATGTAAATGAACAAAATGGTAGCTTTGCCTTAAACTGGCAAAGGTCAGGAATCCATTAAAGGAAATACTATACAAACTTACTTGATTATGGATTTTAAATGTCATTTTCAACCTAGAAATCATTGTATAATTCCAATAGACATGAGCTTATTTGGCATTTTCAATAAAAAGCAAACAAGTTCTTAAAAAAAATAATGAAAACAAAAGAAAATAACAATTTCTCATTTCCCTCTTGTACTGTAACCAAAAACAATTTGTAAAGCATACACACCTCACCACTAGGAAACCAAAAGCCTCATCTGCCACTTACTAGCTCTGCAACCTTGTTTAAGTAATTTAGCCTTTTACAGCCTCTTTCCTCACCTATAAAATGAGGCCAGTTTGTCAGATCTCACTTACATGGAATACTCTACATTTTCCTAAATCAAATTTAAAAAGAGAAAATCTACTTCAATATTTGCTAAAACATAGTAATTGGCAGTTTTACCCTGTTTAACATAAAACGGGCAATTTTTATAAAAATTAAATAACCAAATAGTCAGAAAACTTAATGATGAATAGGGAAAAATTATCAGTCTCTATGAGGACATCTGTAAATTCACCTCATAAACTAGCAAATAACAATTTTTATAGAACTTCCCATTTCTACTGAAAATTTCCCATTTAAATACAGACTCTTCTGGAACAGAATAGGTACCAAGAATTTTTGAGAGGCAGGGGAAAAGAGAGCTTCCGGCAGGAGGAACCGTAATTTCCCATCATTAAGATTTCACTTAGCCCTCCTTCACTTCACCTGACTTACATGTTGCTCGCACTCCATGTACCTGGCTTGGCAACTGCACACCAGGAGTCTCATGTGCTACCAAATGAGCTAGCCAGGAGTCCTGATAAATGTTTTATCAACAGAACTGACAGGACGGTCCTTTAAACTTAAAATGTCCTCCCCCAAACCTGTCCTTTCCACCAAATGTTAAACTCAAAAAAACCCAAAAAAAACACAGGACCACTTGAGCTTTATTAAAATCATGAGTGTTTCTAGGTTGTTACATGCCACTTAGAAACAAAAGGCATCTCATATAGAAGTATCAATCCTTCCTCAATTATTTTTACCTTAACTCTGTAGCACAGTCAAGAAATTATCTGGCTTGGTGCCTGTGGCTCAACGGGCTAAAGCGCCAGCCACGTACACCTGAGCGGGCGGGTTCGAATCTAGCCTAGGCCCACCAAACAACAATGACGGCTGCAACCAAAAAATGGCCGGGCGTTGTGGCGGGCGCCTGTAGTCCCAGCTACTTGGGAGGCGGAGGCAGGAGACTCGCTTGAGCCCAGGAATTGGAGGTTGCTGTGAGTGTGATGTCAAGCACTCTGTCCAGAGTGACAGCTTGAGGCGCTGTCTCAAAAAAAAAGAAATTATCACGTCAGCTAGATAATGAGACTTAACTTCCTCTACTTATACTCAGTAGGAAGGAAGAAGGAAAGTGCAAAAGAGAAACTGTGAGTACTAACAGAGTGTGAACTAAGCAAAAAATCAGGAGAATGCTCAGTTTAATTCCAAAGCATGCACCTACTAAAAACATTGCAAGGAATCGTCATATATATGTACACTTTAACAAGCGAATACTGAGCAAGCAGCTTTGAAAAATTGAATCAGGAAGCACTGCAATAAAGAGAATGAAATGCCTGGTTTCAGAGTAGCAGTTTAGAAAAAGACATGTAAATAGTTGTTAAAATGATATAGCTTATGTCATCCTTTGAAATAAAACCTGCAATTTAATTTGCACATCAAATGATCCTTGCAGCTTGCATGTTACCAATAAATAGGGGAGATAGAGGCAGCTTAAATCAAACAAGCAGTGTCAGTGGCACAGGGAAGAGCTGCAGTCACATAAAGAGAAAACAGCGCGGCAAAACTTCCACGTGATCTGAAACTGAGTGTCACAGTGATGCACTGATATCAAACTGCCCGAGGACAGACCAGTCTTAAAAGTGCTTTAACCAAAAAAAAAGTGCTTTAACCTCTGAATATCACTGAACAAGGGTTAGTGTAGGCAGTAGAATTTAGTTATGGCCTTTGGCTGAAAATTATTGATATAATAAAGATTTACGCTGGTTGGGCAAAATATTAAGGACATCTTTCAAGTTTATTTTTAGTTGATAAAAATGTTGATTCTCCAAACCAATTCCCATTCTTTGCTTGGTGTGCAGTTCCAAGAACTACTCGTGATCATTATAAGGCAGCATCTAACTTCCTTGTATTCTTGACATGGAGCTATGGGAAACAGATTAAACAAACTCTGTCAAGAGATAGCATATTATGGTTAATGGAGCCATGAATTTGAAATTTAAGCCTTATTTTTTCCCCTGGTACTACTAATATAATTTAGTGTTACCTTAAGCCAATCATTAACACAGGAAATAGAGTAGAGTTGTAAAGAACTACAGATCATGTACAAAACAGTTTCAAATCCCAACTCCATTATTTTCAGCTCTATGACTCTAGCCACATTATTTCACTGAGTCTATTTGCTTATCTTACCTATGAGATGAAAATAATAAATTCTTCACAGAGACTGGACGAAATAATGCATGTAGTGTCTGATTAACTATAAGTAATAGCAGATTTTTAAAAACATTGTTTCTCTGAATAAATATTAGAATTATTTAAATAATTGGTTCTGGTACTTAGGACTCAGTGAGGTCACATACACTGTAGCTCGTCTTTAGTCCAGGTGACTGGGTACATGCTGATCACACTGCTGATGCAATTAAAGCATGCTGTAAAAGAGATTTACTGGTAGCACACTCTGAAAATTGTTACAAATAATCACACCTTAGTGCTCATAAAACTGGGTGTTCCAAATATGATCACATTATTTATCTAGCTGGAACACTACAGTGTTGCCTAAATGTAGTCACGGTAAATCAAAACCTCTCACTGCCCCCTAGAAGGCCTTTCAGGATCTGACAGCTGCCTCCCTTTCCAATGCTGTCTCTATGTACTTCCTCCTATTTCACCCCAGTCTTGGATTCCCTTTGCCGGGAACTCAATTTCTCCATCCCTTAGCAATTCTTATCCTATAAGCCTCAGCTTATCTCCCTATTGCTCAGAGAATCACATCCAGATATTTAAAGTGCTCACCCTACATTACTCTCTATATGAGGACACTTCTAAAGTTCTTCTTACCACCTACTACAATTGTACAATTGGTGATCGTGTGTTACTTATTTTTAGCCTGACTTTCTCATTAAAATACATGCTTTTTGAAGGTAAGGGCTAGACTTTGTTTTTTTACTACAATATCCCTAGCATTTGGCACAACAGTTGGCACATAACAGGCAAAGAATCAAAAATATGTCTATTATACTCAGAGTAAAAAGAATGCAAAAAAAAATGCTATCACTAAAACACTACAACAGAGGAATTCAAACTTCTCCCATTCAAATCCACAGAAAACCCATTCAACTATGAGTCCGTGACAGACTGCCCCTTGCCATTCCTCATTCACAAAATTAAATCCAACATACACTAACTAGTTTTTTTAATTGATAAAACTAGACTTTTTTAATTCTAGTAGCTTATCTCCAAAATGTTTTCCTAGATGGACTGAGGTAAAGAAAGCAATATTGGAAAAACTATGTAACACTCAGTCTAAAAGAATGAGGTTTGTGGAATTCAACAAAAAAACGAATCACCTAGAAGCAGACGGTTGTGTTAACCAACAATCTCCAAACCCTGGAGTAGCTCTCCCATTAGAAGGCACACCACTCCACATCTCAGCACCAGTTTTTCTGTTTTGGAATAGTAAATTTTATTTTTCCTTTCTTATGCATAACAATAATCTTTTTTGCCTTTGTCTATGCATCAAGTTAAAAGAAGCTTACTGAAAACTTAGTCATAAAAGCACATCCTACTTCAACAAGTTTAAGGGAATGAGAAGCACTTGCTTGATTTCTATGCCTCATTCAGCACCAAACATCAGACATTTGTCTTTTTGTTTTTAGTATATTTAATATATATATATATATTTTCTTTTTCTTTTTTTTTGACAGAGTCTCACTATGTTGCCCTTGGTAGAGTGCTGTGGCGTCACAGCTCACAGCAAGCTCAAAACCTTGGGTTTAAGTGATTCTCTTGCCTCAGCCTCCCAAGTAGCTGGAACTATAGGCACCCACCACAACGCCCGGCTTCCTTTTGGTTGTAATTGACGTTGTTTGGCAGGCTCAGGCTGGGTTCAAACCTGCCAGCTCTCATGTATGTGGCTGGCGCCCTAGCCACTGAGCTATAGGCACCGAGCCGAGTAGAATTTTTGGTGCTTTTTTAAAAATATTTCTAACTTAAAAGTAAATCCATGGCAGAAAGTTAGAAGATACAAAACAAATTAAGAACAAAAATTATCAATCACCCACTGGCCAGGGATAACTGCTCTCGTGTTCTATATATATTTTATTCTTCTAGTGTTCTTGGTACACACACATACTTTTTTAAAGAGGGGTATAAATTATACTGTCGTTGTAATTTTTTACTTTTTTAATCTGAAGTATCCTGATAAGTCACAATAAAAAGAATACCATACTATGAATGGTTTCTTAGTAAAGTTTTCTATAGCCTCATTTTAAAATATTATCCAAAATGTTTATATTAACTAATCTTTGAGCAGTTACACTGTTTCTAATATTTCTGTATCTGTATCTGCAACTACGACCCTTGAACCAAAATCTTAACACACATTCCTGAATATTTTTAGAGTAGAATTCTAAAGGAAATGCTATATGAAAGAGTATAACCGCCCTCTAACGTTAAGGATTAACCGTCAAAATTAACCCCCAGAGACGTTAATCTGATTTATAATGTCTTAGTCCACATGCATTGCTATAACAAAAATGCCTCATGCTGGGTAATTTATAAAAAACAAATTTATTTCTCATAATGTAAGCTGACAAATCTAAGATCAAAGCACCAGTAGATTCAGTGTTGGTGAGAACCTGCTTTCTGCTTCCACGATGGCACCTTCCAGATGTCCTCACAGGGAGGAAGGGTCCAACAGCTCCCTTGCACCTCTTTTATAAAGTCACCAATCCCATTCATGAGGGCATGACTCCATCACCGCCAACAGACCCCATCTGTCAGTACCATCTCATTGGACAGTAGGTTCTAACACGGGGAGGACGGTAGATACATTCACAGCACATTCTCACCAGGAGTTTGCAAGATTTTTTTTTTCCCATCATTTAACATTCTCACCAAAACTACTGGATAACACTTGTTTGAAAAAGTCTTTTCCAGTCTGAAAAAAAAGTACATATTTATTAGTTTCGGAGTGATGCTCTCTCTTTAAAACCATTCTTCCTTTTCAATATTTCTTACTGATATTTTTGCCTTTTTTTTCCCTTTTAGATAACTAGGAATCATTTGTTAGTTGTCAGCAATTGTGTGTATATATAAAAGATAACAAATACGCATAAAATTTTCCCTCAAAACGAAGAGACATACAGTGTCAACATAACGTAAATTTGTATCTATACTTTTTTTTTGTAAAGGTAGTATATTAGGTCTTTCTGTACCTTTAATAACATGACTAAGTTAAAAATCATATCAATAAATGTTTTCGTAAATTTAATGCAAATGATAATCCTTTGTATAGACCTCTCTAAATTATTCTATTATATTTAATCCAAAATCCAAAGTGCCTTTTCAACCAACTCCCAAGTAAGATCATTTTACTTTTAAGAAAATGAAGTTTGTGGGCTCGGCACCCATAGCACAGCGGTTACGGTAGCAGCCACGTACGTACACCAAGGCTGGTGGGTTCAAACCTGACCTGGGCCAGCTAAACAAACAATGACAACTGCAACAAAAAATAGTGAAGTGTTATGGTAGGCACCTGTTTCCCAGCTATTTGGGAGGCTGAGGCAAGAGGATTGCTTAAGCCCAAGAGTTTGAGATTGCTGTGAGCTGTGAGGCCAAGACACTCTACCAAGGGCAACAGATGCTACCTTTCTGATCCCAAAGAGGAGACACATTAATTTTCACTTCAAATGCAGAATTCAAGTCTCAGCACCCATAGCACAGTGGTTATGGCACCAGCCACATACACTGAGGCTGGTGGATTCAAATGCACAATTTAGTTTTAAGATAATCAACAGGCTGACAATTCTAGTATAAAATCATCATTACTTCATTTATATATGGACATCGGTTGTTATTCTTTATTATTGACTTAACAAAAAAGTTCTATGGTTTCTTAATATGAAATCAAAATATCAAGTGTATGGAGGCTGGACATAGTGGCTCACGCCTGTAATCCTAGTACTCTGAAAGGCTGAGGTGGGTGGATTGCTTGAGTTCACAAGTTGGAGAGCAGCCTGAGCAAGAGCAAAACCCCATCTCTGACAAACAGCCAGGCATTGTGACGAGTACCTGAAGTCTGAGCTACTTGGGAGGCTGAGCAAGAGGGTCACTTGAGCCCAAAAGTATGAGGATGTTGTGAGCTATGATGCCATGACATTCTACCCAGGATGACAAAGTGAAACTCTGTCTCAAAAAAAAAAAAATTAATAGCTGGGCCTTGTGGTGGGCACCCATATTCCCAGCTACTCTGGAGGCTGAGCCAAAGGATCGCCTGAGCCCAAGAGTGTGAGGTTGCTATGAGCTATGACTCCAGGGCACTCTACCAAGGGTTACAAGGTAAAAGTTTGTCTCAAAAAAAAAATCAAGTGTATGAACTTTCAGAATTTGATGTCAATATTCGATCCTCATCTCAGACGCCCACAATAAATTGTGCACTTTATGTATAAGGCATGTTTCAAATACCATCAAAAAGTCTCCTTTAACTGACTTCAGCATTAGGTAGCCCTTCTGAACATGAATGAATTTTTATCAAAGTTTTCTGTATTTTTAAACAAATATAGAAATTAAATGTGCTATAATTCTATTTTAAAATTTGGCTGCTATGGTTTAATAACTACATATTAAACAGCCGCTTTGCATGGATTTTAAGTAGATTTCTACATGAATCTGTTAGAAAACATAGAGTACACACACACGTAACTCCCACACAAGTCCTGCTGGCCTTATTTTCCATTGTATAAGGCAGTCTGTTTACACACATCTTTGTATCTGCAAGTTTAGATGTTGCTTTTTTAAAAAACCTATCAGTCTTCCAACTTTTCTCCAAAAAATTAAAATAGCACATACTGCATGAAAATAATGAGCCTTCAGTTCACTTCCTGTCATTTTGATTTATTTGATAATGAAACATAATTCCACATCCACAGATCACCCATTCCTAGGTATTCTGGTAAGGATTTATATTTTTAAAAATCCACTTTCCTGACTTTAAGGCAAATACTATTTTGCATTCTATTAGGATACCATAGTCCATGGATCCATGTCAAAAGCCAGCAGATCTAATACTCACCTGCTAGAAATCTAAACTGATTTCTACTCATTTATGGAAACCATCAGGAATTTCAGCAGCAACATTATTTCATAACCACTAACTTCGTATCACCTGATCTTATTCTCAGATCTCAAGAAAAACGTGTATGTGTTTGTGCACAGACATTTTATAGTTTACGTGGCATTTTGCTTAAATTATTCTTCAGAATTCTTGTACTTTTGTTACCTTATTGGAAATTACATAACAGGGTGACACAGTGGCTCTTACTCATGGTGACTCACTCATCACGCACTCACCTGGAACATGGGACCTGTAACCCTCTCCTTACAACAGCCCATCATTACCATCAAAGAGCAGAAAAATGAAAATATACTGAGGGAAAAGAATGAATTTTAAAAATTCACAGGCGCTGTCAGTGAGTATTTCTATGTATTAATTAGAAGTGTCTCTCTTAAGCATTTGTTGAAATTTGTCTCTCATTAACAGGCTGACTGGTTCACAAATAAGATGTAGAATTTGGCCTTTACAGTAATCGTATCACAAATACTGATCTATGTACAACATAATAAAAGTATACAAGTAGCACATGTATATGCTGAATGACATAAATCTAATAAAATCTTAAATATTAATAAAACAGCAGAAAATTTTTTTTTGGTTGCAGCCGTCTTTGTTGTTTGGGGGGCCCAGGCTGGATTCGAACCCGCCAGCTCAGGTGTACGTGGCTGGCGCCTTAGCCCGTTGAGCCACAGGCGCCGAGCCTACAGCAGAAAATTTTAATTCAGCTTGTGAGGAACCAGTCAAAAAAACTGAATAAACCACAAGATTTTAGGAAGCAAATTCCCACTTCTCTTCCAGTAAGGATAAAAAACAGCTTTGTAGGGAGCTGACATCTGAAGATTATTTCACAACAGAAATTCAAAAGCTGATAAAGCAAGAAGTATTGGGTCGTTTTTTTCATGCAAAAAACTTGTAATTATTGAGGAACAAACAATATAAGCGGGAAATAGCAACAAACAAAAGTAACAATTACAATGGAAAGGAATGACAGAGTAATAGAATTTGGGGAGGGGGCTCAGAGTTTCGTACTCATCTGTGGGATATAAAATGTAGTCCTTGTGGTTGGCAGGAAAGAAAATCTTAAAAACAAATGCCTGGAGAAGGTAGCACTGGCTCAGTAGAGTTCAGGTATCTGCTGAAGGCCAAGTAAAAGAACTAGAACAAAAATTCTAGGCAGATTATGAAGTGACAATTTGTAGCAGTATCTTTTTATATTTTTTAGTGTGAACTGGTAACTAGTTATCTTGACCCTGCTTTGCCTCCTAAAAGACTAAATAAATATCTACTATGTAGTGTGTACTGTATCAAGTATACATGCAATCGTATAGTCATCCTAAAAGAAAAAAACACTTGTAACAGTTTCATTAACAATATAAAGTGAAAGAAAAGAGATGAAAATCTAATTCAGACTAATAAAACAGAAAGCCATTTTGATTACTGAGAGTTAGAAGAAACATATAACCAGAACTAGACTAAGTTGAACTTCGTTGCATATGATTACTTAGATTTAATTTTTTTAATTGTTAATTTAATTGTCCTAAATTAAATCTATTGGTATTTACAAACCAATGGTAAAGATAAGAATGACTATAATTTAGTACATGGTATTTTTTAAGGGTTGGAAATTCAACTCTCTTAAACCATCTTTCCACTCAGGAAATGTGATTAATAGTTTTGTTAAATCTAAGTTATGTACAACTCACTGTGGTTTTATTGTTTACATTTTTCATGAAGTTTGGGCACCTGGGATTCTAATTATTTCCCTGGCAGGTTTAATATTCACCTTTACATTTAGGACTTACACAGCTGGATTTGCTTTAGGAACAATGACTCGAAATAGATTAACTCCCATTATATCCCCCAGTAGGTTTGGCTATTTAGCATACAGTATTTATCTCCAAATCAACAAGTCATTTTATTACCCTAAATTCAATGTTTTACTTGTGTTCATTTGTCCTCATACTTGTGTTAAACCTACCTGAAACAACTTGCCATACTTACAATGTTTTTTGTTTTTGAGACAGAGTCACCCTGGCATCATAGCTCACAGCAACTTCAAATTCCTGGGTTCGAGTGATCCTCTTGCCTCAGCCTTCCAAGTAGCTGGGACTACAGACACCCACAATGCCCAGCTAGTTTTTTCTTTTTTTAGTTTTAGATGGGGTCTCACTCTTACTCAGGTTCAAGCCAGTCTCCAACTCCTGAGCTCAAGCAATCCACGCACCTCAGCCTCCCACAGTGTAGGGTTACAGGCTTGAGCCACAGCACCAAGCCTCTTTTAATGTTTGTATATACAATAGATTTAATTTAGGACAACTGAGACAACTTATGTCAATATAATGAAGCAAAGTATTTGAAATGTAGACTCACTAAAATAAAGAATAATTCAATCTAGTTTCCTTTATCAAGATGCTTTTATCAAGAGGCCTCCCCCATAATGCTTCAACAAATGATGAAAAATTATAACTGCAGCATAGGATAAAATTCCCTCCCAGTTCTGATTTCAAAGGAGAGATTTAAGCTTGTGAAATGCGTAAACTCCTGCTAGTTAGCACTAAAAGGAAATAATCAAAAGATTAAAAGCATACTGAGGTTGCTAATTCTACTAAATCACTAGTTCTGCATTCTTCCTACTAGCTTTTTACTGATGGAATTTTAACTGTTGACCAAAGTTTGTTCAACTGGTAGCAAGAAAATACAGGTGATCTAAACCAGAAGAATCATGCCAACTATAAAACTAAGCACGCTATTCATCACCATGGTAATAACTCTTAAAAAGACACAGAATCCAATTCACAGATCCCATTTTCAAACCAGGAGGTAACTTGGAGGTATATGCACATGCATACTTACAGTGTCCTCTGCCAGACTAATACTACATCACAATCCAAGAGAAGTAACTTAAAGAAAATGCAGCAGTGGTCCTTTTAGTGATACTAGGTCCTGATGAATGGAAAGGTAATCAATCTTTTCCTCAATACAAAGAACCTCAGAGGATGTTGCACAAACACAGCAACAATAATCAGGAACACTCTCCTGGGTGCTGAGTCATTAATTGAATTTGAAGGGTCAAACATTTCTCCCAGAACCACCATATCTACTTGAAGAAAGCACATACCTTTTGCATTAAAATACAGGAACTAACAACAGATTTTGCTATTTATATTTCAGTGCAATTATTTATGCTTGGTAATTTACTTTGAATATAAAATAATGTTACATTTCTGAGATTTTTTAGTAAAATTAAACAGCTAGGTGCAGTGGCTCATGCCTGTAATTCTAGCACACCGGGAGGCCACGGCAGATGGATTGTCTGAATTTGGGATTTCAAAACCATCCTGAGCAAGAGTGAGATCCAGTCACTACAAATAGAAAAACTAGCTAGGTATTGTAGCTGGTGCCTGTAGTCTAAGCTACTTGAGGCTGAGACAAGAGGATCACTTGAGTCCAGGAGTTTGAGGTTGCTGTGAGCCCATGATGCCAAGCCATTCAATCCCAGGGCAACAACAACGAAAAGGTTAAATTGAAAACATTCATTGCAGGGATGTTATTTCTAGAAATATGTGAAGCATAATACATTTTGATATCAAGCTTTGGTAATAATATATTTAAGCCA
>CAUYRH010101776.1:0-48509 GCA_963574655.1 Perodicticus potto | reverse complement strand
AACAGCAAGTTATCCCAATTGCAGCTTAGAGGCTGGTAGAAAAAATTTGGTGACCGGCTGTCCAGACACCCCCTGTATAGTTATGGATTTGGGAGATAAAAGACCAGGATTAGAGAGAAGTACAGAAAAAGTTGCTCCAGTATTCAAAAGAAATTTTCTCTCCTGGCGCTCCACTATAAGGCAAACCTGGGGCTTTTGAGGGGTGATGACACAAGCTGGAGCCATGAGAATTTGCCCCGGGCACTCTCAGTCCAGTTTGGGTTCTGATGGTGTCACTGTCCCAGGAGGCCTTCGCCTCTGGGGACAGGCCACCCTCCAGTGGTCACCCTTGCATTCTGGACAGGGGCCAGGTGGCTTGTCCAGCCAGTGGTATTGCTGGGGGCAGTCTTCTCTGGAGTGGCCAGTCTGACCACATTGGAAGCACTTGTTTTTCGCTCCTCTGGTTTCCCTCTGCCCCTAGAGGGAAGGGGCATTGTTTAAAGGAGTGTCTCTTTTAGCACCACCACCCTAAATCCAAGTCATTATCCTTTCTTGCTTAGAATATAACAAGTAAGATTAATTACCTATTTGTTCCACTTTAATGTTCACCCCTAATTCTGTCTATAGAGGGACCTAGGAACTTTTAAAACTGCAATCTGATCACAGCAGACCCTGGTTCTGACAGAGGCACACCCAATAGGACCTGACCACATCCACCTTTCCAAAACATACTCTGGCATTCTCCCCTCAGCTCACCGTAATTCTTCTTCATCTTTTTTTCCCCCCTAAATCCTAAATCCACAGTGAGTAGAGGAGGTGTGGAGATAGTTTTGCTACATTTTTTTAGTCATCAGCATTCAGGAGGATTGCTGTGAGTTCTCCACTCTTGCAACCTCCCTGGATTGCCTGTGCACCTTGCACCAGGATGTTTTGCAGACTTCTTTTTAATTTGTAAAGAGAAGGAACAGGAGGCCCAAAGGTGATTACCAGTCAGAGCAGTTCATCATTAAAAAGGTCTGAGACTTGTGGCAAGCGGATGACTGTAAGTTACGGGTCAAATGGATTTTGCACTATTCAGGCTCAGGCTGAATTACAAAAATTAAATAGCACTCTAATTAACCAGGGTAGTTAGCACATAATTCAGATCTCTGGAACTCCAGCTGGTTATGGATTTAATTTTTTTAAATATTGTATAATGTAAAAATAATAAAACAAAAGAAAACCCTCTTTGGTTGGTCTTCCATATATAGGCTTCAAGGGAAAGAAACCATTACAGATGTCGGAAAACCTGGTAATATTCTTACTCAATGAGAGGAAAAAAGGTGAATTCAGTTTTTCTAAGAGAATAAAGGATTAATGTAGTGAGGGATGAAAGATGTTTTGCATTTTGTTTTTAAGAAATGCACATAGCCTGACTTGAGTCTTTTAGATCTGTACCACATGAATGAAAAGGGTAGAAAATAAGGTGAAAGCAATATCATATACAAGTTGTATAACTAAAACTGCCTCACTGATTGCTTCTTGAAGACGTGGAATAGCCATTCTCTGCCAAGTATAAATTAACACACTTAGATAAACTGAAAATTTGTTATTAAAAAAAAGATTACATCAACAAAAACTTCTTAAGTGGCTGATAAATAGATGCAAAACATGTTAGGAAACTTCTAAGGGAGACGTGAGATGAGAGCGGGCACCGTGTGAATACTTGAGAGATTTTACAGCTTAGCTTCTGCACAGAGAAAATAAACTAAAATGAAGTTTGATTTTTACTATGGTACAAAAGATGAACCGAGAAAGCACCATGAAACAATAAGTGAAATATAAAAGCTGAGACATGGAACAGTCAGGCAGATAATTTAGAAATTAGAGAAAATATTAACAAAAAGAAAAATCTAATGAAGATTCTGTGGTTTTAGCTAATTTAAATTCCAAGATCAATTGAACTGTTTTAATTGAAGGTTCAATTTTACACTTTGTGTAAGATCACTTTATGTTAATTTTTTTCCCAAAAATAATGAGGCCAATAATAATAATAGCTAACAAAGTACTGAGCTTTAACTGCGTCAGATACAATGCTGAATACAAGCATTATTCCATTTAAGGGCAGGACTACATGGAAGTAGGAATTACTGTCTATTACTGTCTTTCCTTATCAGTTTCCAGATAAGGAAACTGATTCACAAACATATGGTAAGTAACTTGCAGATAGAAAGAGAATAAGTCATAAATCGAAGGGTTTCTGCTTCCAGTATCCATGTCATCAGTGCCATATTTCACCTCCCTAATTTTAATTGTACCTTTTCCATGAAAACAAAATCAACAAATAACTGATTGATCTAAAATTTGTTCATATGAATTCCACTTGTACGGGGCAATAGTCATCAATAACATAAGGCTTGTGATTTTATGTGCTTAAACTTGGAAAAGTGGCCTGGGTGTCTTTCTTTTTGTCCACATCAGAATACCTCTTGCCCCAAGCCATAATGCTAGTAAAAAAACAAAGAATGCTACATTTTTTTCTGTTTCTGTGTCAAGGTTGTCCTACAGTCATCTGACATTAGTAAAATCCAGGCTTTAGTCCTTATTTTTCTTTATTTGCAGTTTTTGGCTGGGGCTGGGTTTGAACCCACCACCTCTGGTATATGGGGCCGGTGCCTTACTCCTTTGAGCCACAGGCGTCACTCAGTCCTTATTTTTTAAAAAAGTAATTTATAGACCTTGTGGGATGACATTCTTTACTCTATATTTTTCTTTATGGCCCATATGAGTGAAGGTTCTTATCATCAAGTGTTTTAAAAACTATCTGAAGTTTAAAAATATTGAAAGAAATTACAATGGAAGTTTTTATTCCTTATAACCTTGTGCCTTTGGGTCAGTTCTTAGGTTGAAAGGTTTTTCCAGAAAAAAAATTCATCTTAAAAGTAAACATATTGTCTGAGCACCTCTAGCTCAGTGGCTAGGGTGCCAGCCACATACACTAGAGCTGGCAGGTTTGAACCCAGCCCAGACCTGCCAAACAACAATGACAATTACAATAAAAAAAATAGCCAGGCATTGTGGTGGGTGCCTATAGTCCCAGCTACTTGGGAGCTGAGGCAAGAGAATCACTTAAGCCTGGAGTTTGAGGTTGCTGTGAACCGTGATGCCACAGCACTCTACTGAGGGTAACATGATGAGATTTGGTCTTAAAAAAAAAAAAAAAGTAAGCATATTATTTGAGATATGCAAAACAACATTTATGGATTTTTCAAATAAATTTTAGGAATAGATTATTCAAGTATAGGCTTATAATATATGTCCATCACTAAAAAGGAGGTAAGTTGTAATGTTAAAGCTATTGCCCTAAATTTTCTGTTACAGACAGTAGTATGTGTGTTTTCTCTCAACTTACATGAAAATCCACCAATACACACTGTTTTGATTACTCTAGCTTCATAATACAGTTATATTTTGAAATCACGTAGGGTGATGCCTCTAGGTTTGTTCTTTTTGCTCAAGATCACTTTGGCAATTTGATGTCTTCTGTGGTTCCATATGAATTTTAGGATTGTTTTTTCTATTTCTGTGAAAATGTCACTGGAATTTAAGGATTGCATTACATTTATAGTTCTTTTGGGGTAGTATGGACATTTCAACTATTAATTCTTCAAATCATAAACATGAGATATCTTTTCACTTATTTCTGTATTCTTCAATTTCTTTTGTCAATATTTTATTGTTTTCAGTATCTGATCTTGTATATCTTGGTTAAATTTACATACACAACACACCCATACACATATTATTTTGGTTAAATTTATTTCTAGGTTATATGTGCATATATATACAAACATAGTATATATATTTATACATATATACTCACACATATATATATTATCTTCTTGATAATTAATTGTTAGTGTATAAAAACAGTACTGATTTTGGGCAGTGCCTATGGCTCAAAGGAGGAGGGTGCTGGCCCGATATGCCAGAGGTGGCAGGTTCAAACCCAGCCCAAGCCAAGAACTGCAAAAAAAAAAAAAAAAAATGCTACTGATTTTGTATGTTGCTTTATATCTGGCAATATTATTAATTCTAACAAATTTCGGTGACATTCTTAAGAGTTTTCTGTATATAAGATCATGTCAAAACACAATGATGCTGGCATAAAATACAGGTAAATGGAACAGCATAGAAAGCCCAGAAATAAATCCACACATATACAGTCAAATGATTCTTGACAAAGATGCTGAGAACATAGAACGGAGAAATATCAACCTCCACCATCAATGGGATTGGTAAAACTGGATATTTATAACAGAAGAATAAAATTAGACTCATCTCACATACAAAAATCAACTCAAAAGGATCGAAGATTTAAACATAAAATGTGAAACTACAAAACTCTTTGAAGAAACCATAGGGAAGGGTTTCCTGACTTTGGTCTGGACAATAATTTATTTTCTTTTCCTATGACACCGAAAGCATAGTCAACAAAAAGAAAATAGGTGAACGGGATTACAGGAAAATAAAAAGCTTCAGAACCGTAAAGAAAACAACAGAGTGAAATGATAACCTATAGAAGAAAACGTGCAAATAATACATCTAATAAGAAGTTAACGTAAAATACATAAGGAACTCAAACAACTTAATAGCAAGAAAACAAATAACCCAATCAAAAAGTGAAAAAAGGATCTGAATAATTCTCAAAGGAAGACATACAAATGATCAACAGGTATATGAACAAATGCACAAACCCATTTGTCATCAGGGAAATGCAAATCAAAACCACCACAAGCCTCATCTGAATGGTAGAGATGAGAAAAGTACCCACCTCTAACAGTGGGAAGGTTAATTATGAAATGTTGAGTGCCTAGTAGCATCCATGGCACATGATTATAACAGGAGCTAACAATGATAGGCACATGTGTCACCTCAAGTAATACTATGATTAATATACACATAATACAATAGTCACAGCTTTTTTTCTATTTTAAAAGTCTTTTGGTTTGGTCCTTGACTATTTTCATATCTCTGAAATGCCGCAGGTGAAAAAGCATATGTAACATATATACAAGAGCACAGTGGAATACAGGTGCTGAACCTGTTCACAGTCTGGCTATGGCAGAGGGGAGGTATACAATAATCCCTCCAGTGTTTGACAATCCAATTTCCTTTTATTTATGGAGTGTATGGTCTAGTCTGGGCAAGTGGAAGGAGAGACGCAAACTAAAGGAAAATTTCAAATAATAAGAACTGCTATGAAGAATAGAAACCAAAGTAACAAGATAGAATACAATGGATGGGTGAATATGGCCATTTTAAACAGGGTGGTCCAAGAAAGTTCCATGGAAGATACAACATTCAATATGACACCTTTATGATAAGAAAGAAGGAGACATTCGGAGTTCTTGAGTAAATATTCTGGGCAGAGAAAACAAAGATAAAGGCCATAAAATAAAAACAAGTTTACGCTGGAGGAGCAGAAGGCCAGCCTGTGTACCTACGGCACAGAAAATGTGAGATGAATGCTGAGATGAAGTAGGAGGTATAGGGTGTCTGGAAAGTTGCCATCCATAGGAAAGATGGGAAATTGTAGCTAAATGTGACTTTATTTACAAAATATTTATTACAAAATTTTACAAGCAGGTGCCCAACACATAGAGAATATTTTGTAAGGTTTTTCATGAATATTTTGTAAATAAAGGTACATTTAGCTACAGTTTCCTATTTTCCTATCAAGGCAACCTTTGGAACACCCCACAGTGAGAGAGACAGTTGATTTTGGCAAGAAATTGAGACCATTTTGATTGTAACAAGAAACCATTGGAGGGTGATTTGCAACTTGGAGGATTAATTTGGGACTATCAGGGGTGTCCAACCTTTTGACTTTTCTGCACCACCTTGAAAGAAGAAGGGTTGTCTTGGGTCATACATTAAGTACACAAACACTAATGAAAGCTGATGAGCAAAAATAACAAGAAGATCCATGCATAATTTTCCTGATACCTGCCACCACAGATAAGCAAAAAGTCCTCACATAATCTGCTGTAGCCCCCGGGGCCACAGGTTAGGCATCCCCGAAATTCAGTGTTTGAACATTTTTGGAAAGCCTCCAACAAAACTGTGCTATAGAAAGACATTAAGAGGGCTGTGAACCTCCGAAATCCTTTTTTGACCTCCCTTGTCTGAGTTGCTTGTATCTTTCTTATTACCAGCATTATCACATGCTATTGTAACTTTTGTTTACACTCCATTTCTTTTACTAGACTATAAACTCCTCGAGGGCTAGGACAAGATCTTGATTACACCTCCCACTCCCCCTCTTGCGTACTAAATAGCCCACGATTAACAAAAATATACGGAGTGAAGGAATACATGAATAAAATTAGCTGTCATTCTTCTGAGGCACGTTGTAATTTAATTTGTTCCTATTGTCTGGCACATGAAAAAGGGGGCTTTGTTCACAACTTGTGACTTTGCCAGTCTCCTGAGTTCTATTTTTGTGATTTTTCTTTTATTTTGTATAGTTTGATACTTAGCATGTTACTTTAGAACAACATAGCTTTTTAAGTCTGTGGTGGAAAGAAAGAGAAGACAATCTGGTATTGTTATAAATCTGCCCTTAGGACCTATTTCTCAGGAAAAGCAGACAAGAATGAGTGGTGGTTCAGGATCTAAGAGCAGGCGGTGTCATTAAAAAAAACCAGAACAGGGCATCATTTCCACAGTCACTTTCATTCCTCTGATATTCCAGCTCACAAAAGCTCTGGCTTGATTGTTGACAGTGAACGTGAGAGAACTGTGGTTTCTACTGCCTTTCTACAGGAAATCAGTGCGGCTGTATAGGAAGCGGTGAGAATGGTGTTCCATCTCATGAATAAAAACTATGTATCCTGATGTTGCTGACAACGAGCTGAAGTTACTAAACCCATGATATGCTCTGAGGGAAATGTAGGTGGAAAAAATCCTTACTATTTTTGCTTTTTTTTCTTTCTTTCTTTCTTGCCCGCGCCCCCCCAACACCCCCACTTAGCTCTTTACCAGCGTTCAATTCAACCCAAGGAACCAGGAACCGAGGAGGAAGGAAGTAATTGACATTCAAAGCCTCTATTTTTAGACACCTTTACACTTTCTTTTGCTTCTAACTAGCAAGGATTTTTCCAAACAAGCTTTTAATTAGCAGGTGAGTTTAATTGATACGTGGGTTTCTCAGAAGGGGAAAGGACCTCAGCGTGGAGGAGGGGAAGGACTCCGTCACTCTCACTCACAATAGAAGACCATTAATTCATTTGCACCTGGATGTTTTAAAGGATCAATTTACTGTAGCAAAGAAAGAAGGCAGAGAATCAAAAGGTTGGTATCCGTCAGAGAAGAAAGAGAGGCACTATAATTTAACAGGCTACGTGGATGATTTAAAACTTGGAAAAATATTGCTGTTGACGTCCAAGTACAGAGAAATAACCTATTTGCATGCAGCCGGGTTCTGTCCAAGTGCTGGGAAAGGACTGTTTTAAAAGCAATGAATTATTTTTTTAAAGTTCTTAGTTTACAGGAAAGTAAACAGTAAAACAAAGCACCGATTAAAATCACTTTCATTGATCTTAAAGGAATGTTTTATTAATTTACTCAAATGGTGATTTTTAACTCGTAAAGACATTTTAAAAGTTGAATGCAAAGTAGACAGTCCTGCGTTTTGTGAGTGGAAGAGAATCCCATTTTGTAAAGTGAGACATTGCAGGAAGGTCTACGGTGGGGGTGTCTGGGACCTGGGCTCGGGTTCGGGCTTTCTCTGCGCCCCGCGAGCGAGGGGCCCGCAGAAACCCAAAGCTTTGGCTTGGCCAGCGCAGGAGGAGGAAGTCGGGCAGCCAAACGTTTGTTCAAGCGGATGGACTACACCTGAGAGAGGGTGGGTCTCTTCCTATCGAATGAAACAGACCCCCCGTATGATTTGCTCTCGGACTATGTATTTTCCCAACGCGAGTTCTGCTCCCCCTATTTTCTAATGTTATGTAACTTCTACCCCATAATAGTTCCCACAATTCCATTTTTAACTGGATGCATGGGTGGTGGCAAATGTAAATGGTATTACAGTGAAGGGCTCGGGTCACAAGGTCCATTTTAGGGCGCCCTCCCTAGAGCTGCACGCTGGTTGCAGTCCCCAGCCACACTGCCCTCCTGGTCTGGCAGTTCGTTCTGGGGTGTCTCCTGCACCTGCCCCGGAGGGTCGCAGGGTCCAGTGGGCGCTTTTAGCTGTATCTAAAAATCTTCGCTTGAGCCGTCTCCTCTGTCTCAGGAATCTGCTTTCCTTCTTACCCTGTTCTCTGTCTGTCCCTAACAGTTATATACGAGTATGACACGAACCAGAAAAACACCGGTGGTGCGCAATAGAGAAAAATACTGACTAGTGTTAAGGAGAAGCACAAAAGCCTAAATGGAATGGATATTGGCTAGCTCAGAGAATCGAATGAGCGGCTGAATAACCAAGCCGCACACAGGCAGAAGAACTGAAGTAGCTCTGATGGGGAGAAAGCAGAAACTTGGGGAGGACCTCATGGGGGCATCAGCCCACTTGGATGACCAGTTCTCAGCCATGTTCTTTCTTGTTGATGTTTAGCCCCAAATCCCAGCTCCCCAGGACACAGGATCTGATTGGTCTAGCTTGAGTCATATGCCCACCCATTGAAAGAGAGAGTGAGATATTTAAATCCTACCACTGCCATCTTTGGTGAAGGAGAGAGAAATAGTTCCTCAAGTGAAAAACTCGGGATCTGCTTTTAATCTGCTCTGAAGTATAAACACATGCATCTGACATATGACCTAACGTGTACACATACGCTGTTACAAAATGGGAATTATCAAGTTTTCTTCTACTATTCCAGCACCCCCACCCCACCTCGCTTCAGCACAATTACAGGTGTTGACCCGGCCTGTGGCAGCTCCGTGCCACGCAAGCACCCTCCATTAGCCAGAGAAGAAGTCTGTGTTGCTGAGGAAAAAAATCTCCTTTCATTCCCCCGCAGCTAGCAACCATAAAAAAGAGAATGTCCTTTCACCTCTTAAGATGCCTTTTCAGATTATTTGATATTTATTCTTTAAAAAGCCTTAAGTAATAGCCTGGGCCCTGCTGAGTTCACCATAGAACTGTCAAAGACTTGTATTTATTAGACAAATGGTAGTTACATGGAACGCGGAGTCCTAGGAGAGAAGCAGGCTACATAAACATCTACTCCCAAATTTCTGCTTTAATGATGGACCCGAACTGAGACTCCTAGTGAGTATTATTCTAATGGAAGAGAATTCTTTATTTGTAACAGGAAGGGATAGTTCATTATTTAAGAATAATCCTCAGGATAAATTTTGAGGATTCTTAATACTTATCCTGAAGACTACATTTGTTTTTCTCTATTAGAAAGAAATATGAGTGAAGATGTTTTGATAAACTATTGCCTGCTCTCATGGTTAATCCAAATGTTTTCTGGTACAAGTATATTTCCATCTTGGGCATAGTGTTTAAATTCATACCCTGGTTAACTTGGTTTCTGCATAGCCACTTTGGATATTTGTAAGAGAAATCTGAAGAACATTTTATCCAGTTACATTTCTGCCTCGTCTGACTTGTGGTCTTTCCTTCATAGATGTCTCTAGAATGTTAGCAATACAAGCTCTCACAGCAAGCAGTTCCCCAAGTCTAGTGGGTGCCGATGATAGGAAGGTAACGAAAATAAGAACCCTTGAATACTGTAATTGGTGAGCCAACCTCCCAGACTACTGAAAATTAATTGGCCAGATGTTCCCTACCCAACTGTAATGGGGGATAATGTAGGAGACTGTGTTTTCAACCTTTCCCAGGTGTGCACATTTGAGCAGAAAAAAATGATTATGAGTGACATGCTGACAGGTGCCGTGCCCATGTTCCACAGTGCCCTTGTGTATTTGGTATATATTTAGGAATTTTTCCCTGAGGCATTTCAGAGATATGAAAATAGACAAGGAACAAAACTAAAAGACCCTTAAAATAGAAAAAAAAAAAAAGCTTAGAAATTGTGCATATTGTATTATGCATATGTTAATTGTATTATTGTTTTAGTTTAGGCCTATTCTTATCACTGTTAGCTCTTAGTATGTTATAATTATGTGCCAAGTACTGAACTAAGCAATTTTAGAGGCAGGTACTTAATATCATCTCTACTTTTAAGATGCCTTAACTGATAGAGTCAACTGTCACAGTCACACCAGAAGTAGAAAATAGATCTAATAATTTGAGCTTATGGGTCTATCTGCTAAGTGACATAGTCTCCAAATAGCAGATTTGGTTACCTCTGCAAGCCATAGTCACCATGATAAGCCCATTACTTGCATTATCTCATTTAAATCTCACAACGACCAAGAGAGGGACAGCATACTCTCCCATTTCAAAGATCTGGGTTCCATAGAGTTTGATAAACCAGACCATGAACAGAGAAGGTGCTTAAATCTAGTTTTCTCTGACTCCAAAGCACATGGAGATTACTAAAGAAAGAATATGTCTTCTTGATTGAAAATACAACGTTGTTGATTTGATTTGTCTGATTTTTTTTTTTAATTGTTCTTATTCACAACAAAAAAAAATGATTATCTTGCTACCTTATCCTATGCAACATTTCTTTGGGCTTCAGTTTTGAATGGAGCCCAAGGCAATCCCTGATTATTCAATGAAATTACCCTCAAGAACTATTTAGGAAGAAAATGTTGTTGTTCTAATAAAACAGCACAGCTGTCTCAAAGAGCTTTTAATCTATCTTTTTAAAAGATGTGGACTTTCTAAAATAATGTCGCCCCCATTTGTCTTCTATGAAAGAAGATATTTCAAAACCAGGAACACCTATCATAATAAACCATTAAGATGACTCCAGCATTTCAGTGTATTTTTAGAATTTCATATTTCACCAAATGTTGTTATATATAATTCATGTACTTGGATATGATGGGATATGACAGTTATCTCATTTGTGAAGAAGGACCAAATAACTCATTGTCCCACTCCCACAAATAAATTTTTCTTGTCCCCAAGCATGAGATCTGTTTGTTAGTTTCCTGGCCTTAATGGGTTTTCTTTTCTACATAATACTTTTTGCAGAAGACTATGACCCTTAATATCAATTTGTCTATTATGAGAGAATGAAAATCCTGGGAAACAGCCTCAAAGATCTGAAAGTGAAGCATTAACAAAGAATTCTCTACCACCAGAAGGAAAAAGAGGCCTCAAGTGATAATTGTTTCATAGGTTTTCAATCAGAGTTTCTGTCATTTTTCAAACATCTGAAAAGAAAGCCTAAATTTTTCTGTCGTTTGAGTGAATCCCTTCTTTTTCACCTCAAGAAGGGTCTAGGATATCCACATTAAACTATTGGTCTTTGCTGACTCTCTGATTTTATACCTGGAACACCCCAAAGACTGAACCAAGAGACTCCTGGAATTGAGAAATATATATAGCAATGTCTCAGGCTAGAAAATCAATGTACACAAATCAGTAACTTTCATATATGCTAACAACAGTCAACCTGATAAAGCAAAACCACAATGCCCTGCATAGTAATATGAAAGAAAATGAAATACCTTAGAATATATTTACTTTTTTGTTGTACTTAAAGAACTTTTTTATTTATTAAATCATAAACACATAGATCATGTGTACATTAATGCATTATGGGGTACAATATACTGATTTCATATAGAATTAGGAGCATTTTTATAACACTGGTTAATACATACCTTATCTCGTTTACTTAATTATTGTATTAAGACGTTTATACTCTGTACTTAATAGATCCAACATATACCCTTGCATTATGCACCATAGGCATGATCCCACTCTTCACCCTCTCTTGATCTGACCTCCCCCTCCCCTCTCACCTCACCACTTCCCTCTTTCATCCTGGGCCCTAGTTGTGATCTATTCTTCAAATAAAAGTGTGAGTGATTGTAAATTGGTTTCATAATAGTACTGAGTACATTGGATATTTTTTCTTCCATTATTGAGATACTTTACTAAGTAGGACATGTTCCAGCTCCATCCATGTTAATGTAAAAGAGGTAAAGTCTCCATCATTTTAAGACTGCGTAATATTCCATGGTATACATACACCACAATTATTAATCCATTCATGGGTCGATGGGCACTTGGGCTTCTTCCATGACTTGGCTATTATGAATTGAGCTGCAATGAACAATCTAGTTCCAGTTCTAAGCAGGAATGCTTTCAATTTTTCTCCATTCAATATGATGTTGTCTATGGGTTTTTCATAGATGTCTGTTATCATTTTGAAGTATATCCAATCTATACCATTTTGTTAACTGTTCTTAGCAAAAAAAGGTGTTTTATTTTGTCAAATGCTTTTTCTGCATCTATTGAAACAATCATATGGTCTTCGTTTTTGCTTCTATTTATGTGGTGAATTACATTTTTAGGTTTGCATATGCTGAACCAACCTTGCATGGCTGAGATGAAGCCTACTTTGTTGTGATGAATTACTTTTTGGATTTGCAGCTGAAGTCTATTTGCTAAGATTTTATTGAGAATTTTTGCATCTATATTCATTAGAAATAATGCTCTGTAGTTTTCTTTTTTCATTATGTAATTCCCTGACTTTAGTATTAAGCTGATAATTTGCTTCACAGAACAAGTTGGTAAGGGTTCCTTCCTTCTCAATTTTATGAAATACTTTATAAATTCTGATGAATGGGGAGGATTAATAGGAGAAATTGAATTAAATCAGTGAATCATGCCAGTGGAACTTGGAGAAGATATTTGGCCAATTCACCTTCAAAACAGCCATGGTAAACAACATGAAGGAAAGAAAGAAAAGATTTTTTAGTCACCTTCAGGTAATCATAAGAGGATCACCTGGTGGCTCACTTGTTGCCAAAAGCTACCGCTATGGATCACGAACACTTTTCTAAAGGGCATCCATCAAGTCCTTAAAAGTATACTCTACCCAATGAAAATATTTTGGATTGTATATGAAGTCAGCACATTGTGCCCCACAATTGCACCAATGTACAAAATTATGATTTAATAAAAATTAAAAAAAAAAAAAGAAAAGCATACTCTACCAAGACTCACTCCAGTTAATTAGTTCTTAACTGGTGAAATCGCAAGCGAAATTTCAATATGGTTATAAAATTTCTGGATTCTAAAATAACTATTACTACATCTTTATATATTCTGAAACTGTATAGACAAAAATAGCCAACAGAAAGTTTTTAGAAAGATAAACACAAACTCTGTTTAATGGGACTTACTTAGCCATTAATAAACTGATCATTTGCTAAAAAAAGGGGGGGGTTAGGATTCTACCTTCTTCCTTTGATCAATTTCAAAGAGTCCTACATTGAATTTTAATTTTACTGTGGTATAGTTGAATATAGGACTTCCAGAATTTGAATCTGAAGTTCTTAATATAGTGCAGTCCATAGGGCATTTTAAAATTATATATGAATATAATTAAGTAAAATTTTTTCTTAATTAAATTGCATCAATATGTTGACGACCATATGTCTGACTAAGTTTTGATCACTAAGTTTTGACCATGGTTTTACTTTTCCTTCTTCACAATTGTGCACCTGTTTCATGGTTTTTTTAATCTTACTCAGTATTAGTAATAGTTTCTGTTCTCCTAGTGGATGGATTTCCTTGAGGACAGATGTTTTCCATTCTTTTTATTCTCAATTTATTGGTTACTCCTAAAAGTGCTTGATAACTCTTTTACAAAATGAGGGAAAATTAATTTATTGCTGTTTAGGAAACAGAGATAGTCTCATGTTGCCTCCTTAAGGACAAAGTTCAATTGTAAAAAAGAAGATGGCTAGAAAGGAAGCATGTGGAGGGAATGCTAACTGATGCTTTTGCTGCTGTTTTTCTTAGAAAGTTTTCCTTTGGCAATTGTGCCGTGATGCATTTTTATGCCTTCGTCATAAAAATTTCAAGCATGTGTTTATGGAATGACTAAAGGTATATATTCATGTTTTTATTATAAACAGCCACTATATACTATATAAATAATATAGACAAAGCACCAACATTTATACTTTTACATATAAGCTAGCACATTATCACATATTTATATATTTATGTGCCTATCACAGTATCCCGTTATGATAGACAGGTGATAGGTAGATGTCATCTGCCTGTAATCTATTTGCTACAGGTGTGTGTGTATGTGTGTAAGCAACACTAATTTTTCATCAAGCATCATAGAAATCTTAGTTTCAATCTTTTATGAAGATATAAGTAGGAAAGAGGAATAAACATATACAACTACCAGCAATCACCACTTCACAGCTGAACTTTTGGACTTCAGTATCATCTGAATAGAAAACTAATACTAATTGTAAAGTTAGATGGCCTCCTTTCTCTACTATGAGTTTCCCAGACTCATAAAGCCCACTTCAGTCAAGAATTTCAGAGAGGTGAGCGGATCCTAGTAATGTCCTTTAAATAACATCTTTTGAGACAGTTACAGTGTAAAGTACTTGACCACTTTGCTTTAATTTTGGTTAGTTTTCAGTGATCAGATGATTAGAACTCATCAGTGATTCCTCAGTAGATACTACCCAATCTGACTGCTTTAGACCCACAATAGCTGAAAGTATTCCCCTGCTTTCTGTCTTTAATACCTAACATAAAGACTGAAAGGTGCAAAACTAGAGATCAGTTTTAGATGAAGATATTAAAATCTGAGTTGGTTAGGAGCTGGCAATGATGTGAATCACATCTTGTGTGTCTTTAGGGGACTGGTTCCTCTGGCAGATATGTGATGTCCTTCATCATATGTAATCTGAGAGTCGCCCTTTGAGGTGGATTGATTATCTGTAGTTTCTAGGTGAGGAAACTGAAATTTAGGTGGTTAAGTGACTTCCAATGCACTCTAGGAAGCCTTTCTTTCCCCATCAGAGTAGGAGGCAGGTAGCCTTTTCATATAATCGCTTGTTTCTTGCCTCTCCTCCTCGAATTTAAGCTCCATGAGGACAGAGACTTTGTTTACCTTATTAATTAGCATATCACCAGAGTCTAGTACATACATTCATTCAATTTATTCAACAAATACAGAGGGTGCCAGAATGATGTGTACACATTTTAAGAAAGGAAAAATCTGTATTAAAACTGTAATACTCAAGTCACATTTGACTTCTGCAATTACAAGATACACAAGACACAGTATCTAAAATAATAAACATTATCAGTATATATTAAGTCATATTAATGTTACAATTTTTTTCCTTTTTCCTTTGTTAAAATGTGTATGGAGGGCACCCTGTATATGTGGTGAGTGCTCCATATATTTCAAATGCTAAAGAGATAGTTAAAAGCAAACAACACTTCTATCCTTAAAGAGGTAACATTCTGTGGAGAGAGACAATAAATATAAAAATAATATAAAATGTATAGGTAGGGAGATAGAAAGGCACTTTGGAAAATAATGATATTGGGAAGTGGTGAGGGAGAGACTGGTAAAGGAAAGGCTCGCTAAGAAAGTGACATTTGGACTAAGACCTGAGAAGGTGGAGGAGAGAGCTATGAGGCAGAGGGGACAGCTGGTCTGCAGGCATAAGGGACAATGGGCCTGGGGGAGTCTGAGAATGGCAATGAGGCCAGTGTGGCTGGAGAGGAGAGCTGCGTGTTACCGGCTCAGACAAGTCATGTGCAGAGGAGAGGGAAGACCTTCTAGGTCTTTGTAGGCCAATCTATGAGCCTGGCTTTGACTGCGAGTGAGGCGACAAGCCCGTGAAGAGTCTGAACAAAGGAATGACATGACTCGCCCCTTCCTGGGATGATCACAGATTGCCAAATTGAAAATAGACTTAAAGTAGTCAAAAATGGAAGCAGGGAGAATGTTTAGCATGTAGTAATAGAATTTTAGCAAACATAATTATATATAGCTTAAACAGGGTGGGATAGCAAAGAAGGTGGTAAAAAGTAGTGAGATTCTGGATGTATTTTGGAGACAAAGCTCATAAGAGTTAAATGTGGCATGTGAATATATGAAGAGAATTAAGGATACTTTAAGGTTTTTGGCCTGAGCAAGTGGAAAGATGGAGATAACACTAACTGATAAATTGCAACTCAACACATTTTTGGGAAAAGATCAGTAGTTGAGTTTGGAGCATGGTAAGTTTGAGATGCCTATTATACACCTACCAGAGGTTGGCAATGGGATAGTAGAGTCATCTTGAGTCCACAGGAGAATTTGGGGGCTGGAATATAAATATGGTGCTGTTAGTGTATCCAAAGCTACAAGACTGGGTGAAATCTCCAGGGGGATGGGTGAAGGCCTTTTTCATAGTAGACACTTTCAGATTATCTGTAAATGAACAAATAAGTACATGGAAATAGGTGAGATTGAAAAAAAACTAATTTGATGTCAGAGTCATTGTATTGCTTACTCTTTGTGGAGGTAAAAGTTTTCATTTGTCATCAGCAGAAATTCTTTCTGGCTATTTTAAACACTTCCCAGAAACCAACAAAAAAGGAATGTATTTAAAAGGATATTGGGGGACCCACAGGATTTTTATTTTTGAGAGCTACAGAACCAGAGTTAAATACCCCAAAATAAGGCCCAACAATGTCACAGCCATTTAAAAAATAGTCCTGTGTCAGCTTTAGCAATAGAGTGAGAATGATGATGGGAATGATATTTGAAATTATTCATTGCAGTGGCCATCTACTATGTGTCAGACAATGAACGCCAACTATGTGGCAAATAATGATTTTTAATCATGACGGATAATTCATTTTAGTGAATGCTTATGATGTTTGCTTGCTTCATCCTCACACTACTTTTTGAAATATGGTTACTGTTCTCACTTTATTGATGAAGAAACTGAGGGTCAGAGGTGATAAATAATTCTCCTAGGTTACATGAGGATTTGTCTCATTCCAAACCACACTCTTTTCCTATTATACCAGATACCAGATTGCTTTTCCAAGGCAAAAATAGGCTCAGATTTTCATAAAAATTTTCCAGAAATCTCCATAACAAAGTAGGCAGGGCTGATAGCTTATTCCTGTTTTGTAAAAAGGAAAATAAAAGCTAAATGACCTGTCCCACCTTAACAACCCTTAAAAGCAGATAAGATTTTGCTTATAGTCTAAGTCTGCTACCACTCTGAACTAAGTTTAGAAAAACTGAAAATTCTAAGGAAAATATCTCAACTTTGTCTTCTTGCAAAGGGTTTTTACAAGTTATTGATTTCCTTCAATCATGAAAATATGTGCATGCACCAAACGCCTATATTTCTTGATTGTCCTGTTGGATTTTTTGGACAATCTAATGATACCTCTTTACGTATTTCTGCTCAACTCAAATCTTCATTAGACAACATTTTTTTCCTAGTAAGCACATAATTGCTAGTAATTTTCACTTTTTACTTGATTCTTATTTGATTATTTTTTCTTAATTGCCCTCCCCGTTTCCCCAAACCACTCTTCTTGGACATAAGAAGGAACTACCTCCTCTTACTCAGGCTCTCTCGTTCTGATGCAGAGAATCAATCTCTCCTATCAATACAATATTTCTCTGCCTGCTTTGTCATTTATTTTTGTATTGGATTGTCTTTCACTTTATTTCTCTGGTCCCTTTTCTTTTGAATCTTTAAAAATTTCCTTCTCCCACCTGAATCATTTCAGTTCAGTGGAATGAGATTCGCCTTGCTTTTTCTCCCTCAACATGTTATGTTTATCATGAGATTAACATCTTTATTTTTCGCCTCTGAAGTTTCGTGCATCTTTTTTTCTCCGTATTTTTTATTTTCCTTCTTGTTTCCATGGCTCTGTGCTATTTAAGTTCTTCATGGTCTTCTCCCCACCTATCTTTCAGTGTGTCCTGCTTTCCTACATCAGCTCCTCGGGAGGTTTTATTCTTCAATTTTTTACATGATGATATCAGAAATCTTTGCTACCAGGTACAGGCAAAGAATTATAACTCCTCTGCTCTGTTCCGCTCTCTGCACAAGTTTATTAGTAAGTGGATAGTATTGGAAGAGTTTCCATTCTTACACTAGGCTTGTCCAGAGTTATATTTATTTTAAAAAGTACTTCAATCTAAAAGAAACTCTATCTCAAAATAAGATTCGGGTCTATAAAAGCTTACTGTTATTCAAGTGGTCTTGGCAACCACAACAAATATTTTTCTGAGTAATTACTTCATGCTGAGTTATTTTAACTTTTGATTAATATTTTTAAAATAAAAAGTATAGTAGTACAGAAGACATTTTATAGTACATATTTAAATTTACTTAATAGTATTGATAAAATGAGGCACTGGTTGCATAGGCTGGCAGAGCTGAGCTTTGGAATTAAATAGATAATGATAGCTATGAGTTTGAATCTGGTTTCAGCTTCTTCCAGAATGTGATTTTCAGGTGAATTAACTTTTCTCAGCTTCATGTTTCTCTTGTTTAAAAAACAATTAGGATAATTACATCAGCTTTATTGTGTAGTTGGAGGATGAATTTGTCTGTATTAGTTTTTTAGGGCTGTCATCACAACTTTCTCACAGTTCTGGAGACCAGAAGTCCAAGTTCAAAGTATTGGGTGGGCTGGTTTCTCCCGAGGTCTCCCTGCCTCTGTGGCTGGCTTGCAGATGGCTGCCCTCTCCCTGTGTCTTCCCGGGGTATTATCAATCCTCCTTCTGTGGGTCTGTGTCCTCATTTCCTGTGCTTGTAAGGATCCAGTCATACTGAATGAGAATCCACCCTAAAAATCTAATTTGACTATAATCACCTCTGCAAAGGACCCATCTCCAAATAGAATCAAATTATGAGGCAGGAGAAGTTAAGACTTCAGCATCTGAATCTAGAGAACACAAATTCATCCAGCACAAAACACCATCTATAAACATTTTAATTCAGCTACCAACATTGTTTTTATCATTTTACATAAAATGTCAGTATTTATGGTATTTTATTTTAATTTGAAGTTATTTTTGGAATTGGTCATTTTTTTTCCCTCATATTTTCAGTTTCAATAACATTTCTCTTTTTCCTATTAAATGTTCATTATTTTATAATTATAATTTAAATACATACTTATCCTAATATGGAAGAAAAATACATTGCAACTTAGAAAAAGAAAAAAAGACTTCACTGGTCTAAGTTTCAGGCAGATTTTTGACTTAAAAAAACTCATAAAAATGGGGTGGTGCCTGTGGCTCAAAGGAGTAGGGCGCCAGCCCTATATGCTGGAGGTGGCATGTTCAAACCCAGCCCCGACCAAAAACTGCAACAACAACAAAAAGAACCTCAGAAAAATGGTTAAGTATTTCTGTATTATATCCTCAGATAGTAGGGAAAATCATAATTAAGGATAGTCTGAAAAAACCTTTTAGGAGAAAAGTGTCTGAAGAATTGATAGAAGAAATCTAATGATCAAATGAACCAAGAGTTGACTTAAGTTCATGGAGTTTTTAATAATGAAGATAACATATAATTCCTCAGTCCTTATATGAGCTCTCTGCAGATGGCATCCTCAATAATTTCAGCTAAAATCAACTAGTTAGCAGTATGCATCTAATAAGACTCCATTAAAAGTCAAGGCTTCAGGAAAAGAGAATAAAACTCAGACTCTGAATGTATTTGCTCTCCTGGTCAATTACATCCACATGCAAAACCTTTATTTTCAGGCCTGTCTTCCCTCTGAGAGTTGTTCTCCTGAAATTTCATATACACTGTTACTTCAGTTTCTTCTAATCAAAACATCTCTAGTCCTTTCTGGCCCGTAACCAGCAATCCCCTAACTGCTTTTCTAGCATGACAATCAGTCCAATTATTTTCCCAAGTCCCTAAGGCAACCTTCATTCTCTCCTTCAGTCATTCATTCAGTGATGAATTCTACCCTTCAGTTTCTGACTTCGGTTTCTAATCCTCATGACATCTTCTTTAGGCCCTTCTTTGGCAGTCTTACCTGTACATTTGATATGATTCCACTGGCTTTAGTACCAACAACCACCTCGTAGGCACTTTCAGAGAAAGTACCTAGTCTGATCAGATACTCTGATCAAAATGACAAACCTATTAATGTGTATAAAATCTGAACAGCTTAATATAAGCACTGAATGGCATAAAAGTAGCAAGTATGCAGAAACATAATCTGTATCCCCATCTCCTATTCAGCACTCGGGTTTATTAGAGACTTACTTAAAGATGAATGTTTAGAAGCCCTAGGACATCTCTACATGGACTTTGCTTTTGTTCCTCCTTTAGTCTAACTCTGTAGTTTTAAATATTCAGTCTTGTAAAACATTTGTTCTTCAGGTTTGTCTCCAGTCATCACACGAGATGCATCTCCCCCACACCATAGGTTATGAGAGCTTTAAATGATTTGCATGGCTAATTTTGCCTATCTTTGATTTTTGCCTTACATGCGACTTTAAAGCATAAGCAGTGCTTAAGTTGGGACTCTGCAGTCCCATTTCTCACCCACTTAGGTGGCCATTTACTAACGAAAGAATAAATTTCAAGTTCTTTAATCTCTTACCCAATTCTTCAGCCTCATCTTTTGTCCCTCTAGAGACCTTCCAAGCGCAGCACATCAGGCCTGCTCACTGTTCTCTATTACAGACAGTGTTTCTACTTTGAAACTTTGCCCCTTCCCCTTTATCTGCAATAATCTCCCTCCATTTTCACCTAGAGAAATCCCACCTATCTAGTAACTTTCAGTTAATCACCCACAGCTGGAAATAGGTTCTCCTTCCTCTGAACTGTAACACTTGGTTTCCAGCACACTTTCATCCCTTATCCCCACCATGTTCTCTGTTGAAAAATGAGCAATGCAGAGAAACAAGAAAGGAAGAAAAAGAAAAAAAAAATGAAGAAAAAGGACTCATTATCTCACCCCCAGAGATAACCACCATTAATGTTCAATAATATTCCTTTCTAGATTTTTTCTCTTTTTATATGTATCATCATTCCCTTCATAATTAAAAGAAGAAAAATTTTAAAATGCTATCATTATTTTCTCAGCTACCAGACACTATTTTAAGATTTTAAAATCATCATATTCTTTAATCTTCTAAACCACTACATGAATATCTTATTTTTATCTTGATTTGATAGGGAAAAAAAATCCTCAAAGCTTAGAAATGTTAGACCAATTTCCCAAGGTCACAAAGAAACAAAGAGGTAGAAAGTGGCCAAGTCTCCGTCTGCTGTACTTCACAGCATAATGCTGCCTATATGTATAAAATCACAACAAAACTATTTTTTCTCATGTATATAAAACAATGAACAGTTTAAGGAGACAATGGTAAATGAAATTTCTGACTCTACATTAAAGAGACTCTCATGAATCATCATCTGAAAAGGGCAGACTCAAAAATTGCTCATAAGAATAATAATTATGGTTCATGCCTATACAGTGCTCACCACCTGCTACTGAGTATTACATTCACTAACTCAGGAGGCCTTCCCCAAACTCTGTGGGGGAAGCACTGTAAACGTCACCATTCTACAGATGTACACACTGACGATGCAGCAAGTGATATGACCTATCCGAGGGCAGAGAAGGTGATTGTTATGCCTTAGTCCGTAAGAGACCGCTACACTTTCCCTCCAGGACTATGCTATTTATTTAACTTCCTTGCACCTTCTAACCTTTTCTCTTTGTACCTTTTTCTTAATATCACCACAATGTACTTACCTTGGCTATAACATGGTATTTAAGATGTGATCAGCAGCACAGAAACAAGGGATGGCTCTTGAACCAGTTTTATTTGCAGAAGCAAGGCACTAACTTTAATTAACTTTAACTAGGACTGCTTGTAGCTCCGTGTGAAAAGAGACACAGAAAGGCCCATTAACTCTGAGCATCATTTCCGTGTTTTTGCTCTGTATGCCCTCAAGACAGTACTTTTCCCCTGCTGTTCCTTGATTTTTCTCTCTTTTTTTCATTTTATAAAAATGTATTAGCGTAGGGTATTAGTCTAAAATTAGTCATGTGTTCACTGCAGCTTTAGAGTTCACCTAAACACATAATTTCTGGGGAAATGGTAGAGAACTTTGAGGCATACTGTATTTTCGAGGTTGAAAACCATTCTTTTCAGGAATCCCTTTATTCAATTCATGGCTCAATTATTTGGTCTCATTTTTTTTTTTTTACCCTGAGTTTTTGCGTAGGTGTGTTTTGAAGATATTCTAGCCACCACTGCTTCTAAAGCAATTGTTTTAACCATGCTAACAGTGCGATTCTCTCTGTGACATACGCTTACCTGACTTTAACTGTGATTTTATAATATTCAGTGAAAATGCCGACTTTCAAATATTTAATGTGTAATTATAAAAACCTGCTACATGATTCTCCACACCAACATTTCCCCCGAATGAGCCTTTGAAATTGTTTTTTACTACACTCGAGACTCTAGATTTTGAAAAAAAATTGCTTCAATGAAAGCTGAAGCATTACACTTAGTGGCTTCCGCCAATGTCCTGTTTGTATTCTATGCCAGGCTCAAGGACTCTTTTCCTCTTGAAAGTTTTATCATGTACAAGGCTATTAACATTATGAGGATAGGGTGAAGCATGAATAAATCCTGAGACTTACTGATGATGTCATTACGTTGGTCAATAAAATACATAGAGGCAAGGGCTTCCCATGCTCCCAGGCTTCACTAACTAAATCAGGATACACGAGCAATTAACTCTTTAATTAAGATGAATGGGTGACATTTGCCCTTCTTAAACTCTGCTCGTCAGCATTTACAAATAGAAAAAGACGGATGCCTCCTCCCAAGAAATGTAGGTTTTATATTTCATTCATTGTTACAGCCCCATTCTTTCTACGTTGTAGGAGAAGTCACTGAAGTATAGGGGTGGTCGGAGATATTTTAACATGTCCGTCTCATCAGTCATTATCTCTTACTATTCAAGGCTCCATATTGTAATTTATTAGTTTTTTATGAAGCTAACTTTATCACTATCATTATTGAGCGCAGTCACTTTGCCTTTTTCCTCAAAGTGCACAAGGAAGATTCATGTCAAAATCTCACAGACAAAGATGAATGCAGTGCAGCCTGGGAACAGTGGTTATCCATTTCTTCTTCCAGTAACTATTCATGGCAAGTTACCTTACCGGTAACTTAGCTCAGGACTGGAAGTCTAAAGATACGTGCTGGAGTTCTGCTCTCCATCTGTAAAATTTGGTTACTGGAATAGTGATCTCGTAATTCTCTTTCAATAATATTTAACACAGCAAAAAGGAAAACAAAGGCATGAATTATTCTAGGAATATGGTGTCTATACCAGCACTGACTTATGAGAAATATAAGGTGATCTGTGATTATAACTTAAATTCTCTAACAGCCATATTAAACAAGATAGAATTAATATTAGTAGTTATCTAACATCCAAAATATCACTCCCACATGTAGTCACATATACTTATATGATGTCTTATGTACATGTGACTTAATTTTTGGACTAAATCTTTGAGATGTCAGATTATGGACTAAATCTATGACTTCAGTTTTGGACAGACACTTTTCAATGGATTAGTGCCACCAGTGGCGAATAGATGCCTTAGTGGACACCACAATCCCAATGTTAACAAATACAAAAATAGTC
Organism: Perodicticus potto; assembly: GCA_963574655.1. Classification (NCBI taxonomy): domain Eukaryota; kingdom Metazoa; phylum Chordata; class Mammalia; order Primates; family Lorisidae; genus Perodicticus; species Perodicticus potto. The sequence goes on along the minus strand of CAUYRH010101776.1, from coordinate 24,956 downwards.
AATTTTTACTAATCTTTTAAAACAAAAATTTGCCCATTTTATAAGTTTTCACTGGTTTTTAAACCCAAGATATCTGTCTGAAAAAAAATCCAAACTAAAACAAAAACCAGAAATAAGAAAAAATACTGTGGATTGTCCATAGACAGTAGAATTTACCTGAATAATTACGATTTCTTATAGAAGGAATAATTACAGTTAAGCAAATTCATTTACCACTATGTGGCATAAAGTGAGGGGACCAAATACAGAAAAGAGATAATATTCTACTAATACTCACCACAAGTGAGGACCACTGTGTACTCTTTGCATATAAAACACTCAGATATATTATTATCAATGGAAAGGTGAATTCACTATCATGTAGTAATATATCTTTTAAGATCAATCTTTTATTTCATAATATACTTTCACTTCTTGGCTTCATTTACATTTTAAGTGGAAATCTTTGAAATTTAGAGAAAGTGACATGTCCATAGTTTTAGATTTGTCAAATTCCACTCTAGTGGACACCCTTATCCATTTTTCTTAATTACTGGACTCGGCAAATATTTATGGAGTTAAAAGATGTACTAAAATGTAGAAAAATATTTTGGTTAGAAATGACACATTTTTATTATCGTAGCTTCTTTATTATATCACATTATGAGGATGCTTTCAATTTGAGATATATTCTCTAATTTATAATAATGATAACAATAATAACATTAACCAGCTTATATTTAGCTTTTATAAGCGCTAGGCACTCTGCTAACCGTGTTGTATGTTTTATATAATAGAGTCTAAGTTGGATCTATAGCCGGGCGTTGTGGCGGGCGCCTGTAGTCCCAGCTGCTCGGGAGGCTGAGGCAAGAGAATCACCTGAGCCCAGGAGTTGGAGGTTGCTGTGAGCTGTGATGCCACAGCACTCTACCAAGGACAATAAAGTGAGACTGTTTCTAAAAAAAAAAAAACTAACTGAAATGCAGCCTTTCTGATTATGTCTCTAAGAAAATTCTCCCCATTATAAATACTATACAACTTTATAAATACATTTATTTTCTATATCTATGAATACAAGTTAATTACCTAGAACAGGAGGTAGGACACAGAAATAATTCAATAAATATTTGTTTAAGAAGTAATTTAAATAGATTACAAGTTTCCAAATAAGGCATTCACTCAGTAAATATCCACTTTCCGTGTGAGAGACCCTTTTGATAGTGAACCAAATAAATATTTTAAAACCTAAGAAATTGCCTTTCTATGTGATGGACCCTTTACCAAGTGTACAATATACCTATTAAAAAAATCAAATTCAATTCTCTGTCTTATGGGAACTCACAGTCTAGTAAAGGAGACAGATGTTCAAATCAAGGATTCTAAGACAACATAGTAAAATGCTAATGTAGAAGATTCAGAACATTTGGAAAGAAAAGGCTCAGTTTTCTAAGAGATGGTAGAAAATACAGGAAAGGTGTTACTGCAGGTGGGTTTAGAAGAAGTAGTAGAACATTTCTAGGTAGCACATCAGAGGGTGTCACAAACTAACGGGACAAAAAAATTGGAGAGAATGTAGTGGGCTCTTTTGTGAATAGCCTGTGAGCTTCAACATTAGTGCATAGTGGGAACTGGCAGGATCCAAGGGTTGAAGGATGCTTTGGAACCCCACTGGTACATATGTGTAGGCATCACATAGAATTTTGCCTTCCTCTTATTAACAACAGGAAGTGATTGAAAGTTTTTACAGAAAGACATAAGATCAGGCTTCGGTTTTACACAAAATAATTGTGGCATCAACACAGTAGATGATCTGAGAGAGCATGATTCTAATTGGAGGACCCTGCAACAGATGACGGTAGAGAAAATGAAGGCTCATGCAAATTCTGAAGTATACATATGGGGGAAGGAAGAATTTCAAAACATTCTTCAGGTTCATCCTCCAGGGCTTATTACAGTCAGGCAACGAGGGAGGAGACAGGAGTACAGCTACAAAAGCTCTAACCAGGTGAATGGTGTTATTATTAAATATTAAAACAACACTGGGCTGAATTCAATCATTTTTACTGGTTTCAAAGGTACTTTCAGGATTTAGTAGATGTTCTCTGTCAATTATTTGAGCAGTAGTTTATAGTAATGTTGTGGAAAACAGCTGAACAGGAGTAAGAAAAGCTATTTGATATACTGTGTCTACACATAATACCTGAGATTCTTAACTATGAAGAAAGCAAAGGCAAATATAAGGATCAAATCTATGAACAATCTCTGGCTGGAGAGAAAAACGCTTAACTTCTCTACGTCTGATTCTTTTTTTATAGTCTGATATTTGCAGGCCAATTAGTAATTAAGCACATGTGTGTTTTCAAAATCAAAGTAAGCATTCTGGAGGAAAGACCTTGAAATCATAACAAATGTTCCAAAAACACATAAAAGTTAGTTAGGACTTTAATGAGATTGGGGAACATAAAACAGAGCTATCTGTACTTTTGCTCAACTCAAAAAGACAAAACCAGAAGTTTGGAAAGAACAAATGACTATCTAAAGACTATCTTCCCAAAAGAAAACAAAAAGGTGATTAAAGGGGCAGGTGAAACAAAATCACAAACTGTCAAATTCGTAGTGTAGTCCTAGTAGTAATAATATAAATATAAGGCATCATTATGTTCCTAATGATACATTATGATGCTACTCTTTGGGTTGTAAACAAGACAATTTTTGGTCCATGAACAAGGGGTTCTCAATTGAAATTCATTTGCCCTCCAAGAGAGATTTGGCAATTTTTAATTGTCACCAGAAGGGATGGTTCCTGGCATCTATGAGGTAGAGAACAGCGGCACCGTAAACCCAGCAATGCATAGGACTGGCCCTGCTCACCATCAACAAACATTTTCTGGCCTAAAATATTGAAGGAAATCCTGATACAGATCATGTAGGAAGCTCCTTAGGAGGCTCTAAGAGTTGCTGTCACGACATACAGAGAGTCATTTAATATTTTAAATTAAAACATAATCGAGTGTGGCAATTCATGAATTAAGCGCTCTGAGATGCTCAGACCGAATACTGAATAAAGCCTTTGTTGCTTCATCCTCTCTATCAATAACCATGTCTTCCTGCTCATGGGACCAATCCTGTTGGGAGTCACCCACGTGCCATTTAGCGTTTTTTCTGGGAAACGGCTTTTTTACAAACCCGGATGAAGTTTATAATAGCAGGGAAGACTGGACACAGAAAAGGGTTTGGAGTAGTTTTCAGCTTTGGAGTGTACCCTCCAGCTTGGGCCATTGACATCTGCTGAGGAAAGAGAATCTAACTTTAGAGCTGGGGTCCCACGCTCAGAGGCCCAGGGCATGGCTGCTATTCAGTGCCAGGTCGTCATGGCTACATCGATTGAAAAACTGCCTCAAACTCCTCAGGCACCACCCAGACTGCCCCAGGTGTCCCTGGCTACTAGCTAGCTTGTGGGAGCTGTCCTACAGCAGGAGTGTACATGACATGGCAGGAAGCCCAGGAACACGGCTCCTTGGGTGTGAAACCAGGGCCTCTAGCCATTCCTGTCGGTGGGTGTCCAAGCCACACCTGCTCCCTAGCTATCAGGCCAGGTTAAGAAAAGGGAGAAGCGGCCCTGTTGTAAGGAGCTCCGGAGATGATGACATTGAACCACACTGAAGAGCAGACACTCGCCGCGGTGGGGGGAGCGGGCCTCTGGAAGTGTGTGCCTCCCCTACTCAGCTCCAGCAGATGGTAGCCATGTGGGAACGCAGGTCCAGTGTTGCCAGATTTTTTGAGAGAAGCAGTGAAATCTAATGATTTTTAAACATTGACAATTAATTCTAATGTAAAACACAATTTAGCTAGCACTACAGCCTATATAATTCCTTCTAGGGATAACCAGTGGGCCAGCAGTTTGCTAATTCGGCTTTGGAAGGGTGGTGTGAGGGAATGTCTTGATTCCCAATCCCAAAATGGAATCATTTTTCAAACTACAAGCCTCCTTTCCCTGAGATTCTAAAGGATTTGTCTGAAACCCCCTTCCAGGTGAACGTGAACTGCAGCTGGTATCCGAGACAACAATGGGTTTGCTTCTGAAGAAGCCAGACAATTGACAGGCTCGGTTGTGCCTTTGAAGGTGTAAGACTTGTCTCCACATGACCAAAGAAAGAGAGGCTCCATCTACTCACATGTCAAGTTTTCAGGGAAACATTCCCTGTGGATGGCATAAATATGAGCTTCATGTTATGCTCAGGTGGCTATGAAATTCAGGGACTCTATTTATGATTTTACCTAAGGAAATGAAGGCATCAAGTAAAAAACAGATGCTAAATATTGTTTTTCTGAGTAGATGATGCTAATGAAAATGTCTCATAAAATAATTTAAAATAAACCCAGTAAAAGGTGACAGAAACATTTTACTTAATGTTAAAGTCTGGACAAGTGAGACAATTCCCTAATTCTCTTGCAAAAATAACTGCACCTTCCAAAGTACCGCCCTTTTTGGTTTTTATTGATACTTCAGTCAATTATTTTTTTAATATTGAGGAACATTTGGATCACTTAAGGAAGCATTTTGCTGTCCTATCCTTAATTCTCATCTCTCTCCCAGAGTAATAAATTGTATAATGACAGAAAGTCAATGAAAACACTGAAAAAGAATAATCTCAAATTTTCAATATAGGACAAAATTATGAACGGTATGAATGTGATTTTTGTGTGGTGCAGGTAAGTTAATACCTGGCAGGCAGACAACTGTAGAGAGGTTAAAAACAACTTTCTTTCTTTCTTTTTTTTTTTTTTTTTTTGAGACAGTCTTACTCTGTCGCTCTGGGTAGAGTGCCGTGGTGTCACAGCTCACAGCAACCTCAAACTCTTGGGCTTAAGCTATTCTCTTGCCTCAGCCTCCCAAGTAGCTGGGACTACAGGCACCCCCCACAATGCCCAGTTATTTTTTCAGTTGTAGTTGTCATTGTTTGGCAGGTCCTGGCTGGATATGAACCCTCCAGCTCTGATGTATGTAGCTGGCACCCTAGCCACTGAGCTACAGGCACTGAGCCAATGACTCATTTTCTTTAACAGGTATGAAAAAATTTTTTAAAAAGAATGAAAGGGGGCTGTGCCTGTGGCTCAGTGAGTAGGACTTTGGCCCCATATACCAAGGCTGGCCGGTTCGAACCTGGCCTCAGCCAAACTGCAACAAAAAATTGCCAGGCTTTGTGGTGGGCATTTGTAGTCCCAGCTACTCGGGAGGCAGAGGCAAAAGAATCACCTAAGCCCAAGAGCTGGAGATTGCTGTGAGCTCTAATGACACGGCACTCTACCGAGGGCAACATACTAAACCTCGGTCTCAAAAAAAATTAAATAATAAAATAAATAAATAAAAAGGATAAAAGGAATAAAGAGGGCTCATTTCAACAAGGGCCACTCAGTTCACAGATAAACAGTCATATCATGGAAGGTCACTCCCAGTATGTTCTTCCACTCTTTCCTGCTATAGTAGAGAATATCGAGGCCTAGACAAGTGATGTCCCAGATGTCCCCAACGTCACAGGGCTAGTGTTCTGATGACTCTTCTTTACTGTTTCCCCCTCTGTTGCCTTTCTTCTTCTTCTTCTTCTTCTTCTTCTTTTTTTTTTTTTTTTTTTTTGCAGGTTTGGGCCGGGGCTGGGTTTGAACCCGCCACCTCCAACATATGGGGCTGGCGCCCCACTGCTCCGCCCCCATCTGTTGCCTTTCATGATGCCCCATTTCTTTTGACCATTTCACATGACCAGAGTCAGAAAATATGAGAAGAAACCGAGGGCGGGGAGTGTGTGTGAGTGCATGTGTGTGCATGTCAGTTGGTGGCAATTCTGGTCACAAGTTCAAGGGAAAGGAAGTTGCGCTCAGGAAGCAAAATAAGATTGTAGCCTGCTAGTAATTCTCAGCTCCCTCTAAGGCCAAATACGTCAAGGGCTGTTAATATTCATAGTAACTTAAGTTGGTTCTGAGGAACTGAAGGCTTTCAAGGAGAAGCATGTGTTTCAAGCTTTCAAGGAGAAGCATGTAATTTTAACTTCCCATAGCCCTTTACAGGAACGTGAAGAGTCTGGGTCACAAAAGTAAAGTACAACAATCTCTGTGTCATCCAGCATCCTTGGGGATTGGTAGGTTCTAGACAAATACAGTTTCCAATTGCTGGAGAGTTACTACTGAAAATAGGCCTAACTACTTCTGTACCCCATACGATACCATACCGTACCATAAACCCTTTATTAACTTGATATTAATATTTAAATACACTAATTAAAAGCAAATTAAACAAGTAATGACAAACTTCACTTACAACATAGTTTTACTGTATTATAAAACAACTCTGTAAATGCAGTGCACAATTTTAGCTAAATGGCAGTCAATACACTTTTCGACTGCACTATTGCATGTTTTAACTTCAAGTAACACACATTAACACTTAAAATGACAGGGAACACACGCGGGACACAGGAGTGATGCACAAAGCATTGGGTTCACCAACACACAGCACACCAAGTTTAAACTCTTTCTCGGGGGGGAAAGGGGTTCCCAGTCCCAAGCCGGTTCATTGAGTTCAAGATAAAAGGCATTTTACTACAGATTTCACTGAGTTGTTTTGTTGATCACTGGCAAAGAGGCCATTTGGGGTGGTAGATAGCTAGAACATGCCTCTGTTGCTCATGGCTTGAATTTGAATCCCTTGCTCCCATATTCCCCAAGTGGAAGACCTCAGGCTATTTACTTGAATCTTTAAGTGTGAGGTTCCTTTTAGCAAGATGAGAATAATAATACTTCTCACATTATTTGTAACATGGGAATGAAGTGCCCATCACCTCATGACTGGATAAACAAACTATGGTATAAGTATACCATGAACTACTATTCAGCCATCAGGAAAGGTGGAGACTTTACATCTTTTGTATTTACCTGGAAGGATTTGGAGAACATTCTGCTAAGTAAAGTATCACAAGAATGGAAAATGTCCTCCATATGTATCCAAGGTACTCCATATTAATATGAAACTAGTAGACGAACATCTACACACCACACCAGAGGAAAACACAACTGAATTCAAGTTGAATTGAATCCATTTGGGGAGGGGGAGCAGAGAGTGAGGAGAGGGGAGAAGGGAGGGAGATTGGGAAGCTGTACCCTATCAGGCACAATGTAAGGGTATATGGCACTCCTCCTGGTGAAGAGCGCAACTACAACTTGGACTTTACCTAACAAATGTAAACAGTGGAATCTAGTCCTTTGTACCCTTATATTAATTTTAAATTTAAAATGAAAAGAGGCAGCAGAATACATAAATAAAGGGGAATCAAAACTCATAGTAGTAACTCTTGAGGTTGTTTGAAAAATTCAATGAAATAATTTAGTTTATATTTGGCCCATGGCAAATGCTCAGGAAATACTAGCTGTTATTGTTAATATCTTAACACTTGGGGATCCAGGGTACTGTGCCTTTTTCATAGTATTACATGTTTCTTCATACACCTGTCATAGGGTATCACCCTTAAACACTTTGACATGTTAGAATTTTGTAATGAAGATTTCCATTTTTCAGGGATTCATAGGCATTTCAGCAACAGTTCATCTTGATAATGGGCTTCTCTCTAATGAAGAAAATGTTGACAATTCTCAGTTGAAAATTAGACTGAATGATTGAACCCAGAATTCTTTGAACACCACACCCTCCACACTTTTTACTAATTACGAATACCTTGACCATTTTCCTAATGTGATGCATGCAGATTAAGTCCTTTGTTTATTGATTGGCCAAATATATGCAGGGCGAATGTATGCTACTTCATCCTTGGCTCTTCTGAGGGAGATTGTTGCCATGGTAACAAAGGCATCCTTTGACTCCTATTTCTACAGAGTTATAGAAATGCTTCTTAAAAAATACTTACGACAATATTTAATATTGAATCTAAAGTAATTTTTCTCATTGTTTGGGGAGCAAAATTGATTTTCTCTGGGCAAAGTTTGTTTGGCTGCCCAAATGTGCTGTTTATAGTAATGTGTTCCACCGAATTTCTTTAAAAGCCAGTTAAACATATTTTGTCTTAACTTTGAATCTAATTTCATCATTTGGAAGTGCTTCTTACTGCACCGTGCCTATTTTGATTTGGAAATAGTGCACATTCCATCTTTGTTATGTCAGGGTGAGGCGGAGGGGAATAGAATGAATCACTTGATTCCTTGTCCTATGGAGGGAGAGAGAACACAGGCTTGAGTACGTTCATGAGTCTGTGGTTTATTTTAAAACTGAGATTTGCAGGTGGCAGCTGCTGCCTGGTCTATGATTCCAGTGGTTCAAAACCCATTCTTTCCCAAGAGCATCTGTTTAAATTTTTATCAAAATTAAAACTAGGTTTTGTTGTTCTCATTATAAGAACAATACATGATCATGACAGAAGATTCAGAAACTATAGATCAACAAAAGATAGATGCTCATAATCCCACTTCCTAGAGATAGCTATTGTTGCTATCTGGGAACAGATATCCTTCCAGAGTTTTCTGTGTTTATCCATATGCTTTATTTTAGAAAATAATACCCACCAATTTATTGTTTTGGAACTTGCTTTTTTCATTTGTCCGTGTACTGGGACTGCTGAAGTGGTGAAAGGTCACTTCCATGTATTATAATTAATGTCTGTAAAGTTGTACAGTATTAGTAATGAGTTTTATTACCATTTATTGGATATTTAGGTAATTATTAGATTTTCCCTAATTGAGGCAGAACTATAAAATGAATTTCTTAGTCTGCCAATCTTTTAATCCACTTTTTGGATACTTATAAATGAGAAGGAATAAAACTAGATTCTTGAGTCTTGCTGAAATGGAAAGGATATGAGAAGTGATTGAAGTAGGCCTCGGTGTGCCCCATTCCCATCCTGAGAGATGGCCGGTAGTCCCCACAGGGTGGCTGTGGCTGTGTCCGTCCGTGTCTTCACGCCACTTATCTTCTGGAACCTTGAGCCATTCGAACGCCAGAGTCCAGCTTCAGCTTCCCAGGATCTTCAGAGTGATTTTTGTTTCTCACTTTTGTTCTTTCTACAAATATTTTCTAAGCCCGATTATATCCTCGTACTCTGCTGTCCTCCATGAATTATACTGTCTCCCCTTGACACACCCCATGCCCTGTGTAATAAAATGTACACAGTGTTTAAGTTACAGGATGTAAAACAGCATGGGCTTTGACTTCCAAGAATGGAGGTCTGAGTCCCAAGTCTCCTACTTAAAAGCTAATTCATAGTTCTGACTCTTGGATTTCTCATCTTAGAAGTGTTAAAATAACACTCATTTTAAATCTGTTGTCTTCAGGATGTAGTGACTTAAGATATGGAAAATGCTAGACACTATACCTGGTCTCCAGCAAGATAATTGCAATGGTGATGCAAATAGACATGGGAAGGCCTAGAAAAGGGAGCTACTCATCCTTCCTAGGGCAATCAGGGACGCCAGTTTTGTGCTTAATAGACTAAGCACAGAACGGCATGTTTAAAACTCCATATCTAAGTGCCAGCTCCCCATGACTCACTGCCTGACCTTGGGTTAACCACTTAATCTCTCTCTCTGCCTTTGTTTTTCTCTCCATAATATGAGCATAATAACTCTTACCCACCTCACTGGGGCAAGGATGATTAATCAGTGTTTATGAAGCTCAATAAATCCTTTGAGTATGAAGTGTAGTGAAATTGGAAAGCGTTATTACTATTAGCTGCTTTCTTGATATCTAAACCAGCATGCCAGGGACTGTTGGAGTTCTCTGAAGTTAGACCCTCGTCCTATATCAGTGTCAAGAATCTCAGTTCCTTTACCCCTGCCTCTGTGGATATCATGTTTTCTACCACTGTAATGCTCACTCTTTGATAAGCTATAATCAATTTCCTGCTTATGTGCAAGTGCCCACAGCCACCCCCACCCATAAGAAATTCTTTATTCCTTCAACAAATATTTATTGAGCAGTTGGAAGGTGCTATGCTAGATACTGGGGGTAACAGGGATGTGTAAATATAAACACGATCCCTACCTTCAAGGTACTTGGCACCTGTTATACTTTGGATCCAGGGGACCACATACATGCACAGGGACAGTCAGCAAGTCTTCCTGATACAGGTGATACCTAACTGAAAATTGAAAAGGAAGCAACCTTATTGCCAAGGGAACATTGAAGAAAGGGGAGAGGAAAAGGAAAGAGTGGCATAGGCATAAAGGAACTTGTCATCCAAGGCCCAAAATAAGAGAGCAAGATCAGCTAAAGAAATTGAAAGATGTTTTACAGGATTGAAGTTAAAGCAATGGAAAGAGTTGTATTAAAGAATAGTTCCAAATAGCCTAATTCTGCCTGTTGCTTAGGCTTAGCCTGGTGACCTGGTCTCTGGTGCCCTTTAATATACAAGGGGATATTAAATGCATTCCTGGCTGTGCCCCAGCCTGGCCTTCTGAAGAGACTGCTTCCTTTTGGACTTTTAGACTTCCAAGCATTTAGTTTCTTAGTACTGATACTAATGAACACTTTTAATCTGAATATCGCCTTTGTCCAACCCCTTTCCTCATAGCTGCCCCCTATTCTTCGTAGAACTTTCAGTCTCAGGAATGATGTTGGTGTAAATCAGGGGCTCAAATTCTGGAAAACTAGAATGTGTACACATGATACGAAAGGACTGAAAAACAGAGAGACACATCTGTAGGCAGTTAAGTTGAATGTCACTATGGTACTCCTCTGTATAACTACGAAGGAAATGTTTGTGATTTAGTTTCCTTCAGTATCATGCATGCTGTACATTAATTTTGTATTCATATACCCTTGAAAATAGCACCAGTAAATATATATATAAAAACCTAAATGGCATGATGAAATCTTAAACAAGAGGTGAAAATTAAATTGAAAGAACTAGAACCCCCCTAAAAGAAAGAAAAGGAAAGTTGTCAGTACTAAAAACATAGAATAAAACTTTAATCAACTTCAGAGTTAATCACCTCATTTGGTAACTGACAGTTCAATGAAGTTTCTGTTTTAAAATCACGGGCAAAGCAGACTGCCAACTTTTATTTGTCACATGATATAAGTTGAGCTATAGTCCGAGATGGTGGAAAACCTTTTTTCTTGGATTTTACCTCTTTAATCTCAAATGAAAACTGGCACTCCATCTGGATAATGTCCAACGTGACACATTTTGGGAGATATCAACTACCTAGCTTTACAAATCAAGAACACTGATTAAATAATCAAGATTCCTGAAAGCCTTGAGGGAGCTATACGTTTTTTGCATCAGTAATTGCCATTCTGTTTGTAGCACAAGATGTTTTTGAGCTCTGGATGAAAACTTGTGTTTGACATACTGGCATTGAGTATCTTATTTGTGGCTTAGCAGGAGTTTGACATCTTTAGAAGTAATATGATAGCAAATATGGAAATTGTGGGATTTAAAAAATGTCTTAAACTAATGAAACTTGTCACTAAGAAAATGAAACAAGATAAGTAATTATTTGGTTATTTATTTTGAGAGGAGAGTGAAGGTAATGCCATTTTGCCAAACATCCATTAAAATAAAGGCTGTTGTTTTTCTCTCTGATGATGTTATATACAAAAAAATCTACATAATCATTAATCCTTCATACATAAATTAAAAAGTCACCTCTCCTGGCTGGGCGCAGCAGCTCACGCCTGTAATCCTAGCACTCTGGGAGGCTAAGGCAGGTGGATTGCTCAAGCTCAGGAGTTCAAAACCTTCTAGATGATAAAGTGAGACTCTGTCTCAAAAAAAAAAAAAAAAAAAAAAAGTCAGCTCTCCCTTATACTAAAGAGAAATGCAGAGATGGAAAATATTTCTTATGACACACGGTCAAACACATCTTTATGTTGATTTAAAATAAACAATGCTCAAATTAGCAAGGTATTGATTAGAACAATAACAGATTTTCTAGAATTGCATGCACAAAGGAACAATTCTGTCATTAAAGATGTCAAAATTTGTCCAGAAAATATCAATGAATATTATTAATGTTACATTCAGCTTTGGCCCCAGGCAAAATCGTCAGTTGGTGAACTTATTCTTTGCCATTTCTCAACATCCCTTTGAAGGATTTTATTTATGCTGGCATTAAATCATTTTTTCATTCAGTAATTTTTTCTTGAGAGTCTACTAGATGGAAGGCATAATTCCCAGTGCTAGAGATATAGAAATGGAAAGACAAAAACATTTTATAGATGGAGCTTATATTCTGGAAGTTAGAGAAGAGTCAGACAATGAAAACCCTAATTAAATTTAAAAAGAAATTTCTGGATAATAGTAAATGTAATCATAATAGTTAATAAAATAGAATGATACATTAGAGAATGTCTGTGGCTTTCTTCAGTCTGGTGGTCAGAGAAGACCTCTTTAATAAGCCGAGACCTTTGACCCAACCAGGAGAAAATGTGGAGGAACACTGTTACAAAGAGAAGGACCCTGACAAATACGAAAGCTGCAAGGCCATGGAACTGAGACCGGGGACAGGTTTCCTGTTTGATGGCTAGGAAGAGCTGTGACACTGGAGTGCAATAACAAAGGAGGATAGTCTCCCAGGAGGCAAAAGAGTCAGATGGGTTCTTTCGCTCGTGGAGGGTCTAGTAGCCTGTGATAAAAATTGTCTTTTCAATCTGATGAGAACCCATTGCAGAATTTTAGTAAGTTTCTGTCTTCTTTTTTTCTCTCTCTTAGAAAATCCTTTCCTTGGTTTTTGAGTCTTTGACTATTGTAGCTGTCCCGCCAGCCTCTTGGCCTATGATCTTCTTTGAGTCTCCTCTCATAAAATGGACCTTCCAATTTCCTACTATCTCAGGCAACTTGTAAATGATTCTGATAAACCAATATGAATTAGAGCATTCAAAATAACATAACTTTAAATGATATCCCTCTAAGATATCGTATTTTCTTTAAAGCTTCCTGTATTAGCTAGACTTAAAGAAACAAATATTTTGGAAATTATAGCTATTGAATAGAAAAAGAACACAATTTAGGCAACTGCCTTTTTCTTATCCTATGCAAAGGAATATACTTGATGATGTGAACTCTTTAGTTCAGCTGGCTATAAATCAGTAAATATTATGATCACCCTTGATTTTATGCTCACCATAATTTATTAAACCCTTCTTGTGTACCAGGCACTATGCTAAGTACTTTATACATAATTTCATTTAAGTCCCACTATCAACCCTATAAATTTTCAACTTACAGATGAAGAAAGAAAGTGAGGGTCAAAGATTTATTTGCCTCATACTATATTGTGGACTTCTGATAAAAGGAAGGCATAGAAATATAAAAGACAATCAATAACAATATGCTGAAGAAATCTATTATTGGTATAAATAAATCAATAAATTAAGGCCACTCCCCCAGAAGTGAGTAGGTAGAGCTGGGCTTGGATTCCCCCATCCTGGTCTTAGAAGCCCACACTACTCTCCTTTCCCCTGTTAGTACGTGATGAATTGGATTTTCTGATCCACAGTTCAGAGTTTATTCAAAAGCAAAAAAGCATGTGCTGGGCGGCACCTGTGGCTCATCGAGTAGGGCGCCGGCCTCATATACCAAAGGTGGCAGGTTCAAATCCGGCCTCCGCCAAACTGCAAAAAACAGCAAAATAGCCGGGCATTGTGGCGGGCGCCTGTAGTCCCAGCTACTCCGGAGGCTGAGGCAAGAGAATGGCCTAAGCCCAGGAGTTGGAGGTTGCTGTGAGCTGTATGACTCCATGACACTCTACTGAGGGCAATAAAGTGAGACTCTGTCTCTAGAAAAAAAAAAAAAAAAAAAAGCATGTGCTCAGTGAAGCAGGGACTTCAGTCAGATAGAGGATTCTCCCCATTCATTTTTCTGATTCTGGGAAGCAATTTGCTGTGTCTCCTGGGGTAATCAGGCAGATTGGATAACTAAAATCTGATAACAATGTTATTTTGATGAGATGAAAATTTGTCCCAAGGTATTTGTAAGAAACACGCACATTCACACCTGTGGGCACACACAGATGGGGACATACTTGCTGTAAGTGGGAAAATGCCACATGGAAACACAGAAGGGTCTGGCTCTGGATGTCAGTCAGTGCCTACAACCAAGCAATCTTGTTTAGGGATCATGTTCAATATCTTACCAGTTCCAAATAAAATAAATACCCCTGTGGTTTCTAAGGATGTGATAAGACTTATCTTCAAGGAATACAATTTCATTCTTTGATTTTAGTGAGATCTACACATCCCTGTCAGAAGCTGAACGAGTGCCAGAGTCTTTAAAACAGGAACAAACAAGTGTGTGGCTCTGCTTCTCCCTTTTCAGAAATAATACTGAACTCCTGGAAAGGCTCTCTTCTGCAGAGATGCTGCTGCGATTTGTACTGGAAACCTGAACTGAAGTGATAAGTGAGAAAAGGTTTCCCCCCAAAAAATGTTCTTGCTTTGGTGGGGTGGCTCCTGTGGCTCAGTGAGTAGGGCGCCGGCCCCATATGCCGGAGGTGGCAGGTTCAAACCCAGCCCCGGCCAAAAACTGTAAAATAAATAAATAAATAAATAAAATAGAACTGTAAAAAAAAAAAATGTTCTTGCAAGCATTACATGTTATAATGTTTAAAGAAAATGTTCTTCAATCAAATATGCTTAAGAAATAAAGTGAATAATGTGGCCTCTTAGCAAATTACAAAGAACATTATTAAAGAACCTAGGAAATCCTAAAAATCAAATAAATACAACAACCTATACAACTTTGCTTATCCAATGTATCCCCTACTAATTTGGCCACAGTGTACCATAAAATGTCCTTGGAATTAGCGGTCCATGGACTATCTCTTGGGAAATGCTGACCTAGGAACCTTGAGTGGCTCATGATAGGTAGAAAAGCAAAGTTCTTATGTGTGGGTGTAGCTATCATAACCTCTAGTGGCTTGTGGGATAATTTATAAGGTGTTAAAGGGGAAATATCTTTGGGGTAATGTGTGTTATTTCTGTATATGGCAAAGTTACTTCTGACTTTCTAACTGTAAAAGTATAACAGTAAAACGCAGCAGGTGGAAACATTGGCTATAGAGTCAAATCTCACCACTGACACCACCCACATGATCTGTATGACATGTAAATTCTTTGAACTTAACTTATCCGTAGTACTTAGCTCAAAGGAAATTATGGAGAGAATGTAAACAAAGTACTTAGCATTGTGCTGGGCAAATAGTAAGTGCTCTGTAAGGGGCACCTGTTTTACTTCATTTCTCTTTTTTCTGATTATTCTTAGGGGTTTGTGCAGAATCATTCACCCTCTTCTAGAGCCCTCTTCTTGACAGAGCATGCATTTGTAAGAAGGCTAAGTGGGTATTAACTATCTCACATATAGACCTCATTAGTGCAACTCACAAACCAAGACCAGAGTTTCATGGAGACAGAAGGCAGAATTATTTCTTGCAATGTTACCCATATTCTTCTTTAGCTATAATATGCAGTTAAGTGGCACTTTGAAAAGCCATTAATACAAAAATCACTTATATTAAAACTAGTCTTAACATTTAAAATCAGTTTTCTGTAGAAATCTGTGAATATCCTTTATGCTGTTACTAAACCTATACAGAGATGTCCCCTTAAAAATAAAAATATCTCATAAAACAATCCCCTGAGGAAATTTACAGCATGACATAATGGGTTGATATTTACCATAAATACAGATCAGCAATTGACAAGCAAACACTTGTGTTTGCCAGATATGCAATTCATTAGTGGAACTACAAAGGATTACTTTAAGTTAACCACAAAAATTTTTGCTACTTGTACATCTGAAAATGAAGAAAAATTCCCCCTGCAAGTTGGTAAAAAGATTTTGCTCTTATGTTCATAATGACTTAAGTAGGATTTATATAGTATATATTAGGTGTGTTATTTTGGGAGCAGGACCTGATAACAGTTATTAATAGTTTATGGCAGTGGAAATCTCATAGAGAGAAGTGCACGATCTGATTTAAAGTTTACAAAGATCATCCTAGCAATGGAGGATTGTATGCAACCAACTATAAGATACTTCAGGGGTTCAACACATATACTGCAGAATCATAAAATATTTGAGTAAATAGACCTCAAATGGTCCTGATCACTTTAGAGGTAAATTTAACCACTACATAAAATCTTTGCTTTTTACACCCTGTTAAAGAAGGCATGAAAAGAGAATATTCGGTAGCTTTTATTAAAAGGTAATATAAACTTGACACCCAAACCAAAGAATGCACAAGAAAAGAAAATTATAGCCAATCCCAATTTAAATTTTATATGCAAAAATTCTATTTAAAATATTACCATGCCACTGAAAGCGATGTGTCCAAAATATTTTGTAACCAGATAGGGTTTTCATCAAGAATTCCAGTTTAACGTTAGAAAAACTACTAATGTAATCAACTATGTTAACAAGTTAAAAGAGTAAGGAGTATGTGGTCAACTACAAGCGTGCAAAATAATTTGATAAAATAAGACATCCATTTGTCATTAGAAAAAAAAAATCCAGGAAATGTAAGAAGGTATTGCTAACATGCTATTAAAAACATATAGCAAACATCTTAATCATGAAAGTTTGAAGTATTCAATTCAGGGGGAAGAGTCAACAGTGTGTTTTCTTTTTCTTTTTCCACATTGTACAGAAATTCTATCTAGTACAAAAATATATGAAAAAACATATATGGACTGGAAAGAAAGAATATTTTCATTATGTGTAAGAGTCTTTAAAGATAAATTAATAGAACTCAAAAGTTATGATTACAAAAGCTAAAGATATTCCTACAGACCAACAACAAACAATTAGAAGATATAATTCCAGAGAAGATACCATTTAAATCTATGAAGTACCTAGTAAGAAATGTAACAGGAGATGGCTTAAGTTTTGGGAGAAAAATTATAAAACCCTCCAAATTCAGAAGACAAAATGAATTAAAAGATTTACAAATTTAATTATATTAAAATCAAAACTTCTGTCTTATGAAATATGTCATTATCAATGTGAAAGGGAAAGTTCAGATGAGAGAATTTTGTTACTTATATCATGCTTAAAGGATTAGAATTTATTATATATTAAGAACTCCTATAATACTTGAAGTTGGATTAGCGCAGAGCCCAGTCCTTGATCTTCCTCTGTTCCTAATTTATTCCCTTGCTGATTTTATCCAGCTGTGTGCCATCTGTGCTTTTGAAGACTAACAGGTATCTCAAACTGACCCACCCTCAGCTTCCTCTTCTCAGGTGATGTACCTTCCAGTGGCTCACAACAAACTCTAGCTTACAGCAACCCTTGATTCTTCTTTCCTTTCCAACTCCATGTTTAAACCGTCTCTACTTTCAAATCATGTCCAGAGTCTAATCACTCTTCATCATGTACTGCTACTATCCTGGTTCAAGTCATCATCACTTACCAGTATTATAGTTAGAATTGGTCTCCGTGCTTCCCTGCTTCTTCTTTTTTTTTTTTTTGAGAGAGGGTTTCACTTTGTTGCCTACACTAGAGTGCAGTGACATCATCACAGCTCATTGCAACCTCCACCTCATGGAGTCGAGCAATCCTCCTGCCTCAATCTTCTGAGTATCTGAGACTAAAGTAAATGCCACCTACATACACGTTATAAAGAGGGGTTCTTGCTGTTTCTCAGGCTGGTCTCAAACTCCTGGCCTCAAGTTATCCTCCTGCCTCAACCTCCCATAGAGGTACGATTACATACATGAGCCACTGTACCCAGCAAATTTATTTTTGACATATAAATAATTACATATAACTAATGTATGCAATTTGACAAGTTTGGGGATTAGTATATACCCATGAAACCATCACCACAATCCATTCCATAAAGCTGTCCGTCGTTGCCAAATGTTTGTTTCATCACACTTTTGTTATTTCTTAATGACACTATTTTTTTGTGATAAGAACACTTTTAATAGGAAATCTACCCCCTTAGAAAATTTTAAGTATATAATATAGTGCTTTTAATTGTGTACACTATGCTCTACAGTAGATTTCTAGAAGTTCTTTATCTTGTTTAACCAAAACGCTGTACTGTTTGACTAACACCTTCCCGTTTTCCACTCTTCTCGGCCCCTAGCAACTACCATTTCACTCTCTGCTTCTGTGGATTTGAGTATTTCGAATCTGTCATGTAACTTGTATCATGTAGTATCTGTCCTTCCCTGTCTAGATTATTTCACTAAGCATAATGACCTCCATTAAGCAATATTGCTGTGAATGGTAAGATTTCCTTCTTTTTAAAGACTGAGTGATATTCCATTTTCATAGGTAACACATTTTTCACCCACATTTTTACTCAACATCACTGATCAGGGACCTGAAAATCAAAACCACAGTGTAACATCATCTCACTCCTGTTAAGATGGCTATAAGAAAAGATAAATGCTAGAGAATCTGTGGAGAAAAAGAAACACTGTATACTGTTGGTCAGATTGTGAATTGATACCGAAAACCAGGGTGCAATTTCTCAAAAAACTAAAAATACCAATACCAAATATCTAGAATACCACATCTGTGTGTGTGTGCACAGGAATTAACGGCATGACCTTGAATATCTATATCCCTGTCTATAACAGTAGTATTCACAATAACCGAGACATAGAAGCATCCTAAGTATACACAATCCAGCTTCCATTCCATGCATGTCTTACACAGGCGCCACATTGGTCCTTTAAAACCTTGAGTCAGCTCACAGCACAGAACCCTACAATGACTCTTTGATTTTCACTCCAACTTCTTCCTTTCTTGCTCTCTCTGGGGTAACTACACACCAGCCTCCTTGCTGTTCTTAAGACATGACAGGCTTGCTCTCACTTTGCAGTCTTGGTGCCAGCTGTTTTCTTTGTCTGAAATGCTTTGTATATCATCAAAAACTAGCTGGCTAACTCCTTTGGTGATTTCAATTTCAATCTCAATTAGAACTACTTGGACCACAGTATTTTTTGATGCAACTTGAACCATTCTCTTTGTGGTGCTCTTTTTTTTTGTTTTTTTTTCATTTTGCATATCACTGGTCAACATACTATGTATTTTACTTATTTTCCACACTCTCTGTTTGTAAGAGAGCGAGCTTCACAGGACAGGCATTTGGTTATTGGTCACTGGTGTCTTCTGAGCATCTAAAAGACGGCCTAGAAACAGGTGTTCAAATAAGGTATTTAAATGAATGACTAAATGAAAATCAATAAGAATATAGAAAAATAGAAAGTAGGCAAATGATATAAACAGGACATTCTTTGAACAGAACACCTAAATGACCAATAAACACAGAAGAAGCTGCTCAAACTTCAATGAAATGAAAAACTAAATCAAAATAACACATTCATCTGATTGGCAAAACAATAAGTCTGATAACACAAAGTGTTGGTAGGGTTTGTAGAAGCAAGTACTGATACATTGTCTGTTTTGAATGTAAATTTGAACGAATATTTTAAAATGTAAATTTGAACAAATATTTTAAGTTCATTTTAGTTATATTAGATGGAATTTTCCATAATCTTCAATCCAGTGACCTCACTTCTAGATGTATTTCCCAAATAAACTCTCCTCTGTGGACAAGAATACATTGGCAGCACTGTTTGTAATAGTAAAAATAGAATAAAACCACACAACCTAAATCCTTCAATAGGAAATGTATACATATACATATAGACACACACACACGCTCTCTGCTTTATACAATGTGGTTTTATATAACAGTTAAAATTAATAAGGTGGAACTACGTGTATTAACATGAAATAAATTTAAAAAACAGAATGTGGAATAAAAGCAAGTTGAAGTGTATACACAATATGCAACCCTGTTGGAATCTTTTAAAAACACAAAAATAGTGTCTCTGTGGCATATATGTATATGAAAATATAAAAAATACATGAGAATGGTAATACCTACTTCAGGAGGTTGACAAGGTTTGGGAAGGAACAAGAAAGGGTTTGGGCAATGAGGCTTTTGGACTATTAAATTTTAAACAAATTTATTAAATTCTGTTAAAAAAGGATGGTCTAAGTAAATATGATAACTATTAATATTTGTTTAATCACAGCGTGGGAGTCTCTCATTATTTTCTGTGATATAATTGCAAATTTTAAATTAAAAACTTTTCAACTAACATTTTGACACATAAGAGTAAAGGAGAGATTAGATGGTAGCATAAGGGAGCAGCAAAAAATATATAAATTCTATTGGGAGAGGTGAGATCTAAGTATATTTGTAAACAGGAGAGAAGGGGCTTTGAACAGAAAATATAAGAGGAAAGGAAAGAGTGTAAAATCTTGATAGCATGTGTAGGATGTCAAAACAAAGCACACAGGTTGCTGTTAGTTTTGACAAGAGGGAGTCATATTTCTTCTACACGAGGAGAGAGAAAGGAAACACTGGTTGGAGGTACAGTTGTACCGGGATACAGAAGAGAAAGATAAAGGGAACACAAGCAAAGTTAATATTCCCAGTAAATTTGAAGACAATGGAATATCAAGACCATTTCCAGGGAGAAAGCTAATTAAAGGTTTTGGTAATTTGAGGAGACAAAAGAAGGTTTGGTAAATCTGGAGGTATGTAATAAGAAACTAGGACATAAATAGTAGAGTTACCAAGCAGCCTTATAAATCCAGTTGTGTTAGAAATTAGTTGAGTGTCACGCTGTATTTATTTTGTAACTTTCTCCAGCAGCAGTCAGTAGATAAAGCATATAGAAAATGGATGGCTTACTCAGAGTTAAAAATCAACATAATTGTAAAAGCAAAAAGAAAAGGGAATCCAGAACTCTATGGTATTAATGAGAGCAGATATGGAATGGCCAAAACTGAGTTCAAGTCTGGGAAACAGGCAAGTGAGATTCTCCAAAATCTCATGGACTGGGGAAACAATAAGAAGTTGAAGACATGAAGAAGTTGAAGCGATCATGAGGACAAAGAATATTTTTAGCAAGACTGCAATGACAAGACGAATTAAATAAGGAAGAAGTTGTTACTCCAGAATTTTGGAAAGTATCACCTCAGATACTACTTAGTTCCAGATAGAATCCAGAAGTGTTTAGAGATGGAAAAATCAAGTAAAAGTGATCAGCAAAATGTGGATGAGTCATATGAAACCCAAGAATTGGATGATACCATAAGTGTAAATATTGAAATAGCACAGGGTGGATGGAAATGATGCAGTAGAAAGGACACTAGAAAGCTGTTAAATTATTAAAAAGAGGATATTGCTATTATTTTAGGGACAAGGATAAATAGTGAATGCTATTTTTATTTAAAATTTTATAATTACTCAATATAATGTTATTTGAGTTTTATTTATGTTGATAACATGTAGATATAATTCACTTATTTGATTATGTCCTGTATTCATTTATATGAGTACCATAATTTCTACTGTCTACCTAATAGTTGTTTTCTATTTTTTATTTATTTATAAAAATTAATTTTATTTTTAATCATGCTGTATTATGCATACATGAGGCAAGATCTCTAGGGCATTTATGTGGAAGAGAAATTCCCAGCTCATGAGTCAAATATATTTTCAATTTCAACATGCAAGCTGCAGAATGATATAAATAGTGAATACCATTTTTGTACATTTTTAAAACAAGCAAACTCTGTACTATATGCATACCAACTAAAGACACAAAACATGGTAAAGATGTACAAGAATATATATGAGGACAAATGTTACTCTACAAAAGGAAAATTAAGTGCTTATTCTTTTCTTTACATATATTTGAAATATTTCATAATAAAAGATAAAATGGCATGTTTTCAAAATGATGTAGTTTATGTAAAAAGTTTAGAAGTCACAATGAAAGAAGTAGATGAAAATAATAATAACTTTCCATCCCAATACTCTGAGATAAGAACTATTAATATTCTGATATACATTTTCCATTATACACATATGTATAACATAAATAGCTTATATTTTATATAATGTTTCAAGACAATGCTTTTATTTCATTTAACAATACATCTAAAAATGTTATTAAACTTCAAGTTTCAGCTCCAACATGGAAAAGACCTTAGAAATTATCATTCCCATTCTTAAACAAGAAAAGCCGAATAAATTAAAATCCATCCACTTTTCGTGGACCCATAAGAAAACTGAGGTTGCATAGAAAAATCTAGAGGAGAAAAGAGAAGCCAGAGAATCATATCCTGATCTACATCCTGGAAGAAGCTTCTAGAACTATAAACTGATAAGAAGACTTAAATGGTAATTGTAACAAAAAGTTGAAAGTTAACCGTGGATTAGCTTGAAAGCATGAAATTCTAGAAGGCCACAGACTTAGAGACTCCCAAACATAAATTCACTTTGATGAACCCTACCAGGTTCTTAGGGTGAAGAAACAAGGACATCTCCTCATGAAATGACAAGATGGCTGAGAAGTTGTCACAGCCTTCAAGAGTTGAAAGAGAGATGATGACCGTTTTGGTGTCTTCAAACAAAAAAAAAGAATATTAGATGAAAACTAAGAACTAAGGAAACCTGAATAACAAATAATAATTTGTCATTATTGGTTTATTAATTCTAACAAATGTATCCTGTTAATTCAAAATGTTAATAATATGGGTAACTGAATGTGGATATGCAGGAACTCACTAGACTATCTTACAACTTTTTGATACACCTAAAACTACTTTAAAAAATAATGTTTATTTAAGAGCTAGGTGTGGTGGGTCACACCTGTCATCTTAGCACGCTGGGAGACTGAGGTGTGTGGATTGCTGGAGCTCAGGAGTTAGAGACCAGCCTTAGCCAGATTAAGACCCATCTTCAAAAACAGCTAGGCCTTGTAGCAGGCACTTGTAGTCCCAGCTACTTGGGAGGCTGAAGCAAGAGTATCACTTAAACCCAAGAGTTTGAGGTTGCTGTGAGCTATGATGCCACCATACTCTACAGAGGGCAACAAAGTGAGACTCTGTCTCAAAATAATAATAATAATAATAATAATAATAATAATATTAATGATATTCATTTAAGAAGTTATTCTTCTAAATATTTAAGTGGCTACATACTAATACTTTGGATAGCTAATGGATTTGTTAAAATTCTTTTATTATTATTACATAAACAATGCTATAGTGAAGCTCTATTATAAATCTTTGTGCATATGAAGTTACTAATTAAAAGGGAATGCCCATTGCTGAGTTCCTCTAGGAAACTAGTGTTGTTTCACTTAATAATGATGCAATAATGTCCAATTTCCCCCACACAGCCTTAGCAATACTGAATGTTAGCATCTATTTGATCCTTGATAATTAAAGAGGCAAAAATCATGCCTCATTTTACTTGAGAGTTAGAATTTTTAAAAATACTTTCATTGACTATTTAAATTTATCCCTGTATACATTTCAAATTAATTTTAAATTACAGATTTAATGAACTCCCACTATGTTCCAGAGCACATTCACATACATTATCTTACATTATCTTTATTATCCCCTGCATCTGGATGCAAGTAATACCAAACTCAATTAAATCTGGCTTAAACAACAGGAAGAGGCTATTATCTCATATAAGAAGCAGCCCAGAGGGAAGGTGGTTGCAGGAGTAATCTACCTGCTTAATAGTGTCAAGGTTCTGATATTCTCAGCAAGACTTGCCCCTCATTTGTACAAGATGACTACAGAAACTCCAGAAATTAAATACAGAGGGAAGACAAATCCATGTCAATGTCTTATTTTCCTTTTTAAGGATAAAGAACACTGTCTCAGAACCCAACCACCCCAGGCAGACTTCATCATTCATCGGCCATAAATGCATTGTATGCTAAGGTCAAATCAACGATCACTTGGCAAAGGAAAAGAGGCATGATTTAATTAGGCAAATCAAGATTTTTCTTCACACTTGCACTCAACCCCAAACTGAGGAGGGTCTAGCCTCTTGGAAGAATAGGACAATTTGGAAGAGAGGGAAGACAATGAGGAAAGGAAAAAGCAAGGAATGACTGTGGGTTGAACCAACAATAATTCTGTCTATCATCAAGTGGCCTACTGTAAATTAGGCATTTTGAGACCTGTTTAAGCCATGAGAATGCTATGCCTTGGAGAATGTAATTAACTTGCTCAAGGCTACCCAACAAGTAGGACGAGCCAATTTGACTTCAAAATCTCTAATGAAGGACTTATAAGAAAACTGATTAAAAATGATTAAAAAATCATTTTCTAATGTAGAGGATAGTATAAATTGCATACATTTTACAATTATGATCAGCTCTAAGGGAGAGAAATATAGGATTTCTGGCTTTGGGAGGAAGCAAATAGTTGGAAAAACCTGGCTGAGGGGTATTGGGGAACGTCTTTCTGAGAAAATAACTTTTAATTAAACAATCAATGTTGGGTGATACCTCCATAAATTAAATCCTCTTTACAATAATAGCATTTGAACAATTTTGTCATGGATGTGACCTGTTTATCACACTGACACAATCTCAGTTCTGTGGTAGGAATTGTTGGAAGTCAGGGGCATGGTGGTAAGAGAGACATCAGGTGAATTCTGAAGGCAGGTCCTTAGCCATGTTCATGGATCTACTTGAGGTGGTTTCAGTGAGCTGGACAACAATTCACTACCCAGTTAGATGAGATATCCCTTCTACTTAATCCTATTCTTGGTGCCCCATCAATGCATGATGAATATTCAGTGCAACAACATGCTTGGTATTTCTCTTATTACTCTGATAATATATAGCAAATATCAACATTATAAAGTACAAATTCTAAGACAGACAGCAGAAATGTCCTAGTGTACATGGAGAAAAGAAGGAAGGTAGGAAGGCAGGATGTACAAAAGGAAGGCAGGGAGGGAGAGAAGAAGGAAAAGAGTTAAAAGGTAAATCAAAATGTTTTCAACTTGTGGTAGGTTTTGTTATTATTTAAGTATAATAAGGCCCATGATAAGATATGATAAGATCCAGAAAACACTGCC
Organism: Perodicticus potto; assembly: GCA_963574655.1. Lineage (NCBI taxonomy): Eukaryota > Metazoa > Chordata > Mammalia > Primates > Lorisidae > Perodicticus > Perodicticus potto. The sequence goes on along the minus strand of CAUYRH010101776.1, from coordinate 44 downwards.
ATTGAAAATATAGCTTATTAGTAGGGCTGAGTACATTGGATACT
>CAUYRH010101774.1:0-12337 GCA_963574655.1 Perodicticus potto | reverse complement strand
CGCCCGCCAAACAACAATGACAGCTGCAACCAAAAAATAGCCGGGTGTTGTGGTGAGCTCCTGTAGTCCCAGCTACTTGGGAGGCAGAGGCAGGAGAATCGCTTGAGCCCAGGAGTTGGAGGTTGCTGTGAGCTATGATGCCACAGCACTCTACCCAGGGCGATAGCCTGAGGCTCTGTCTCAAAAAAAAAAAAAAGAAGAGTTGGATAAAACTATACCAGGCACATAACTAGAAAGAAAGCAGGGACCAGCAAAGTTAATATCAAAGTGGATTTTAAGGTCCAATGCATTAAACAGGATGAATAGGACATTACATAAGGATTAAAAGTATAATTTGTAAAGAAGATGCATAGTAACTTCCATTAAGCTTTAGGCATACACTAACATGATACCTGAGTCTAGCAGGGAAGAAGGGAGGTGAGTCGTTGAGGAGGAAGGTGCCAGGGCTAGAAGGTCTAGGTTTGAATCCCTGCTCCAACTATTTCCTAGCTGTGTGACATGAGTATATTACTTCTCTGTGCCTTGCTTTGCTTATCTGTAAAATGGGTAAATCAGGTCCGTAAGTGGAAGAGTTAGCATGTATATAAAACTAAGGACAGGGCTCGGCACCTGTGGCTTAAGCGGCTAAGGTGCCAGCCGCATACACCTGGTGGGTTTGAATCCAGCCCAGGCCCGCCAAACAATGACAGCTGCAACCAAAAAATAGCCAGGCGTTGTGACAGGCGCCTGTAGTCCCAGCTATTTGGGAGGCGGAGGCAGGAGAATCGCTTGAGTCCAGGAGTTGGAGGTTGCTGTGAGCCGTGATGCCACGGTACTCTACCCAGGGTGACAGCTTGAGGCTCTATCTCAAAAAAAAGAAAAAAACCCCAAAAAACTAAGAGCAGTAACCAGCAGGTTGTAATGTTACTGTTTGTTTCTCAAGAAATGTGTGCTGTTTTAATTATACAGAAACAGCTCTAGCAATTAGAGGAGAACTCTAACATAGGTAATTGTGAAACTCTAGGGAGGGAAGCCAGGGAGTCAGTGTCAGTTATTTGACCTCACTGAGTCTCAGTTTCTCCTTCCATGAAATGGATAATAAGCCTGCCTTACTCTAAGCGGGGCTGGTGAGATTCCAGACATGTTTATAATGTTTATACCCTACACAGCATGCAGGACTCTGAGAAGTGTTTGTGAGCCATTTTTGGAGGGTGGGTAGCCTCTGTCCTTTGATGGGGGCTGGATTTAGGGCAAGGCCTGCATGGGTGTGAAGTCACAAGATTTCTTCCTGGCTTCTATATGGGGAGGTGGTGGTGAGGAGAAAGAGAGCAGAATGGAGGTGTCAGCTAATGCATCAGTACCTGGCCATTATCTCATTTAATCTCCATGGCTGGCTTGGTGCCTATAGCTCAGCGGCTAGGGCACCAGCCACATACACCAGAGCTGGTGGGTTCGAATCCAGCCCGGGCCTGCCAGACAACAATGACAACTACAACCAAAAAATAGCTGGGCGTTGTGGCGGGTGCCTGTAGTCTCAGCTACTTGGAAGGCTGAGGCAAGAGAATCACTTAAGCACAAGAGTTGGAGGTTGCTGTGAGCTGTGATGCCACGGCACTCTACCAAGGGTGACATGGTGAGACTCTGTCTCAAAAAAAAAAAAACAAAACTCCATGTCTCCCCTGGAGGAGGGAACAGAGTTATTGGGGGCTCACCTGGCTGATAAGTGGCAGAGGGAAAATTCAAGTTTGGGTGAGGGTATGACCTCTAAAGTCCAATATTTCTGGAGCCTCCTGCCTGTACTAGAAGGCATTTGAAGCAACTTGACATCCCAGAAATAGTGTGTGCAACCTCCTAGGAGATAACTTGTGGACAGAAATTGGCAGCAGCTGAGGGATAGGACACCAGCTTTGAGTAGGACAGTTGCTGGCGGGATGTTGCTCTCTCTCATAAACACACATCACTGGATGTGAGGATTATAGGAGCTCGTGGGATGTGCCTGGTGCCCAGCAGGTGCTTGCCTAATCCTCCTTTCCAGAACCCCATCCTACCCCAGCACCCCACACTGCAGGTTTCTGAGGCATAGGGTTACATATTCCCCTTTCCTCTTCCAGGTGTGGCAGGAGTGCTTGTGGGACACCCGTTTGACACTGTCAAGGTGAGTCTGTCATCACTATCTTCCTCTCAAACCTTGAGAGCCACCCATAGGGTTAGAGATGGCTAGAGGCCCCTTTCAAGGTGCAACATCAGGAGGACATTCAAAGTCTTCCCTTGGGTTTCAGAATAAAGGTAGAAGGAGAGTTCTCGCAGCTCAAGCAGGCAGCTGCTTTTTCACAGGACCAAGCTGAACCTTCCTCCTGTATGTGTCCTAATATCTCCCAGCTAGGAGTGAATCATGTTTGGTTCATGGCCAACTCCATGCTCAGAACTGGCTGGCTGAGACCAGGGAGTTTAGGGCACATTTCCTCTCACGCACAGCAAGGACACCCACACTGTTCTGATGCAGAACTTCCCCAGATGGCTTCTTAGACAAAAGAAGCGTTCAGAGAAAAAAATACAGAAAAACAGAAAAATCCAAACTTGTAGTATCTCCCATTAACATGATCTTCAGAGAGGGATGATTATCACTGTTAAGAAACTGAGTAGTTGTTTCCCAAGTGCTGATGTGCACCTGTCAGGTGTCCTGGCCAGAATCTTAAGGAAGGGCCCTGGAGGGTAGGCCACGCCCTGGAGGGTAGGCCACACCCTGGGACCTCAGGCCCTGGGCCAGGGCCTCAGTCAGCCGTGGTAAATGAGAGTTCCAGGTTACAGAACGCAAACTAAGGAAAGCCATGTCCTCTGGTTGGAAATTCCCAAATAAGTTTTTGGTTGGGGTTTTATGTTGTTAAACCAGCTAAATCAGGACCCTTCCTTACCGTTTCCCTGGGACCCAGAGCAGGCAAGAGGCCAGACCTGTACTTGCTCTAAACCCTGAACTTGGCACCTTTTCCTGGAGGAAGGAGGACAAAGCCAAAGGCAAGACACGTTGCCCTGAGCTGGATCTGAAGTAGACTTTCTGTCTCTTTTTTTTAAGTGAGCCCAGGTGTTTGTTAGCAGAGAAAACTTATTATTTGGGGGCTGGTAGGTCTAGGCCCCTCTGCCAACTGGTTTGACAGATGACCTTGGGCCACTCACTGAACCTCTGGGCTCGCATGTTCTCATCTGCAAAATGAGGGGTTGGGAGAGGTTTTCATGACTGCTGATGGTGCCCAGTGTGCAACAGTATAATTTGTGTTGAGTGAAATGCTAGTTCTACATGCAGATTTGGGGAGCGGACTAAAGGGCCAGGCTTTCTTGGCAGGCAGTGGCCCCTGAGTTCCCTGTGCGGGCCTGCCGAGAGTAAGGTCCTGGCAGAGCCTGTCCATGTGGCCTGCCCTCCATGCCCACACTCTGCCAGACAGGTTGCCCCTTACACTTACCCACAGGCTGGAGTAGCCCAGGACAGCCTGGCAGTCTCCTTGTTACACTGTGTTTTTATCTGTGGTCACGTGCTATGAATGTCTCTAGCAGCTGTCTCCAGCCAAGAAGTGCTCAGATTCCCTTCCTTTGCCTGGCTTCTTGGAGGCTAGGTTTCTCTGAATTATGAACTGGCCAGCCCCAGCCAGACTTTCTGTGGGCTCCCTGTTGGACCCTCACGCAGTCCCGGTTAGGTGGGGAGCACTTTTTCCCTTTTGTCCTGGTGCCTCCATGTCCATGTGGACTGCTGAGCACTTGTCTACAACCTTTACAGATACCCAGGTGCAGGAACTGGCTTTTGTCTCCCAGTCCCTACTTTGTTGGCATCTGGGGGGAGTGGTCTTTGAGAAGATCAATTTGTGACTTTTTTTTGACCACTCTGGCCCGCCAGCATCACATCTGAGCAACCTGCCTTTAAAGCCAAGCTGTTTGTCATAAAATGGGAGAAAACCTACCCCTGGTAATCAACTCTTTGCCCCTCCAGTTCCGGGTGCTGCTCCTCATGACCACACGCAGCGCCCATGATATTTTTAAAATATGTTTAAATCATCAGGTATATGCATGCAGCAAGCAGTGTTACTGACGGCCTTGCAGCTCTTACTGTTTTCCATTACAGAAGTTAAACATTCTCATGAAAAGAAAATTGGGAAATGTAGGGAGGAGAAAAAGCCAATTCTTTCCTTCTCCTAAATAAATCAGTGTTTACAGTTTGCACATTGCACTCAGAATCCTCCCTTTCCTTACCTAGCTACCCCCCAGGCCATGTGATTTTGTTGTTATTGTTATTGAGACAGATACTCTGTTGCCCAGCTAGAGTGCTGCAGCAGGGTCAGCCTAGCTCACAGGAACAAGCCCCTGGGTTCAAATAATCCTACTGCCTGAGCCTCCCAATAAACTGGAACTATGGGCACCTGCCCATGCCTGGCTCGTTTTTCTACATTTAGTAGAGATGAGGTCTTGCTCTTGCTCAGGCTGGTCTTGAACTCCTGAGCTCAAGCAATCCACCTGCTTCAGCCTCCCAGAGTGCTAGGATTATAGGCATGAGCCACCACACCCAGCCTGCCCGGATTTTTTTTGAGACAGAGTCTCACTATGTTGCCCTTAGTAGAGTGCTATGGTGTCACAGCTGACAGCAACCTCAAACTCTTAGGCTTAAGCAATTCTTTTGCCTCAGCCTCCCAAATACGTGGGACTATAGGTGCCCGCCACAACCCCCGGCTGTTGTTTTATTGTTGTTGTTGTTGTAGTTGTCATTGTTGTTTTAGCAGGTCCAAACCTGCCAGCCCCAGTGTATGTGGCCCGTGCCCTAACCACTGAGCTACGAGCACTAAGCCTGCCCTGTGATTTTTTTTTTTTTTTTTTTTTTTAGAGACAGAGTCTCACTTTGTCACCCTTGCTGGAGTACCATGGAGTCACAGCTCACAGCAACCTCCAGCTCTGGGCTTAGGTGATTCTTTTGCCTCAGCCCCCCAAGTAGCTGGGACCACAGGCGCCCGCCACAATGCCCAGCTATTTTTTGTTGCAGTTTGGCCAGGGCCGGGTTTGAACCCGCTACCCTTGGTATATGGGGCCGGCGCCCTACTCACTGAGCCACACGCACCGCCCATGATATTTTTAAAATATGTTTAAATCATCAGGTATATCCACATTTTTTTTTTTTTGGCTCTCTATTACAAAAATGATGTAGGTTGTAAAAAAAACTTTTAGCCATAACAGAAATATATAAAGTAAAAGGAAAATATCCAGTTGTTCATAGGTCTTTCCTCCAAACCTCGTAAATGACTTCTGCTGATAAACAGATATGTGCATTTTTTTTTGGTGCATATTTTTTGCTATTAGCAAACGTGGGATTGATTTTCTTTTTTGTTGTTGTTTGCTTATTTATTTTGAGACAGAGTCTCACCCTGTCACCCAGGCCAGAGTGCAGTGAGTGGAGTCATCATAGTTCACTGCTGCCTCAAACTTCTGGGCCGAAGTGACCCTCCCACCTCAGCCTCCCAAGTGACTGCAGGCATGTGCCACCATGCCTGATTCTGCTATAATTGTTTTTATTTTATTTTATTTTATTTTTTAGAGACAGAGTCTCACTTTGTCGCCCTCAGTAGAGTGCTGTGGCGTCACAGCTCATAGCAACCTCCAGCTCTTAGGCTTAGGTGATTCTCTTGCCTCAGCTTCCTGAGCAGCTGGAACCACAGGTGCCTGTCACAACGCCCGGCTATTTTTTTGTTGCAGTTTAGCCAGGGCCAGGTTCGAACTCTCCACCCTTGGTATATGGGGCTGGCACCCTACTCACTGAACCACAGGCGCTGCCCCTGTAGTTGTTTTTTTTTTTTTTTTTTTTTTTGTTGTGAACGAATCTTACTTTATAACCCTGGCTAGAGTGCTGTGTCATCACACAGCTCACAGCAACCTCCAACTCCTGAGCTTAGGCGATTCTCTTGCCTCAGCCTCCTGAGCAGCTGGGACTACAGGTGTAGTTGTTTTTAAATTTGTCTTTAGTTGACTTTTTCTTTTTTTTTTTGCAGTTTTTGGCCGGGGCTGAGTTTGAACTTGCCACCTCCGGCATATGGGGCCAGCACCCTGCTCCTTTGAGCCACAGGCGTCACCCTTTAGAACATTTAACACATGTAGAAAAGCGCAGACAGACATCCTTGGTGTAAAGTCTGTAAATCATCAGAAACACACCCTTGGGAGCCGCCACCCAAGAGAAGCAACACAAGGCCAGCCCCCTAGAAGTCCCCCATTCTCTTAGCAGCTCTTCCCTCCCCTCTCTCAGGGCTTTTACTGTCCAATGGCCTGAACTTCTAACACCATGGGCCCCTTTTGCCTGGCTTAAACTTAATTGACTGTGGAATACATCAGGGGGCCACCTGAGTCTATGTCAGTCTATGCTGTCCTGCTTAACTGGACACAACAGTCAGGGACAAGTTGCTTTCATTTGAAAGGGTGAGCTTTCATCTTGACCAACCAAGAAGTGGTTGCCAGCCATCCCAGGGAAGGGGAGGGGCAGGGTTGGGGGGCTGGCCTCAGGGGCTCCCTGCCTGGATATGATGTTGAAATTTTGTATTGCTTTAACCGCCTTTACTTTCTGAGCTAGGGGCTGTCTCCATCAGTAGCAAAAGTGTAACTTTGTTGTAGATGAGCGTAAGCCTCACCCTGGAGAGCGCTAGTAAGTACAGACCAGGTGAACCTCTTCTCCGTCCCTCCTTGCTGAACCAGACCCTGGGCCTGGACCCCACTTCACTACACACCTGCCCCCAACCCCAGTGTTCCCTATGTGACTGGCAGGGGACAGGGAGGGCATGAGACTAGTGTGGGCCCAGCATAGGTCTCAGGGTGGGGGCTTGGGGGGGTTGGTCAAGAAAAATCAGACCCCTCTGGATCAGGGGTCTTCATGTGGGGGTATCCCAGCCCTGTGGGGAACTGGGAACCTCTTGGGCTTGTGTGCAGATAACCACTTCCCCAGGGGTGGGTCTATTTCCATCAATCCCCAGTAAAGATCCTGTCACCCCCACCCCCCAAATATTAAGAACCTCAGCTCTAGGGCCACAGTTGACCCCCCAGGCCCTCAAAGTTTCCTCAAAGGTCAGAAACAAAGTGAGAAGAGGCCTCTGCCCATTTTTTTTTTTTTTTTTTTTTTAGAGACAGGGTCTCACTTTGTCACCCTCCATAGAGTGCTGTGGTGTCACAGCTGACAGCAACTTCCAGCTCTTGAGCTTAGGTGATTCTCTTATCTTAGCCTCCGGAGTAGCTGGGACTACAGGCGCCCACCACAACACCTGACTATTTTTTGTTGCAGTTTGGCCGGGGCCGGGCTTGAACCTGTCACCCTTGATATATGGGGCTGGCACCCTACTCACTGAACCACAGGCTCCACCCTCTTTTTTTTTTTTTTGTAGAGACAGAGTCTCACTTTATCACCCTCGGTAGAATGCTGTGGTGTCACACAGCTCATAGCAACCTCCAACTCCTGGGCTTAGGCAATTCTCTTGCCTCAGCCTCCCAAGTAGCTGGGACGACGGGCATCTGCCACAATGCCCAGCTATTTTTTTGTTGCAGTTTGGCCGGGGCTGGGTTTGAACCCGTCACCCTCAGTATATGGGGCCGGCGCCCTACCCACTGAGCCACAGGCACCGCCCCTCTGCCCATTTTGGTGGGAGAAGCAGAGTTGCCCTAAGTCAGTGGGACCTGGGCATTCAATAATGTCTGTTGGGTGGTGCCTGTGGCTCAAAGGAGTAGGGCACCGGCCCCATATGCCAGAGGTGGTGGGTTCAAAACCAGCCCCAACCAAAACTGCAAAAAATCCCCCCCAAAAACCAAAAAAAATAATGTCTGTGACCTGCATAGACTTACAGACACTGCCCAAGTGGCACTGAAAATCTGAAAAGAAGGGACAGCTCTACCTTACATTAGTTCTGCAAACACAGTGCTCTTAGTGTCAGTGTTGGGGACTAGAGGAGGAACAGAAATGTCCTGCCAGAGACCCCAGAACATTGAAGGGAAAGTAAAAAATCTCACATCACAAAAACTTAACCTGAGCCAGAGCTCATGATGTTAATATGTTGTTCAAGTTCAACAAGCAGTTTTGCTTTTCTCCTCTGAAAAGTCGGCCTACTCCCCAGCAACAGAGTTTCTGTGGGTGAATCATTGCAGGGTGCACTGACTGCCCAATGCAGTGGCTACCAGCTGCTGAGGTCCTCAGGAGCAGCGATGCTACTTTTTTGGTAACAAAACACTTTTTAAGTTCATTCACCAATGGAAGACCCATCTATTTTGGTGGAGAGAACTGGAAAAGGTTCCAGAATTCAGACTGAAGTCGGCTACTCCCCTACGAGGCCTTTCCCCTTCTAGCATCCCCACTCCACCCTCAGTCTTCCCATCTTGGAAATGGAGGCCCTATACGCATTTGGCAGGTGATGCTAATGCCCAGAGATAATGACTGTGGAGCCCTCCCTGCTCCCTTGCTGCTGGGCACAGAGGGCACTCATTTGTGGCCTTGGCTGTATCATAATCTTCCCTGAGTCAGATCTGGGGAGCCAGCTCCTGAGGTGACCTGACCTAGTTTACTGCCACCCCGTGACACGGGTTCCAAGTTTAGGAAATGTCCTTCCCAGTCTGCTTGTAGAGACTGCCTATCAAGAGCAGAGATAAGCTCTCAGGCAACAAAGAGCCCTTTGATCCGTAAGAGGTTCTAGGCTACTGGGCTCTCAGGCAGCTGAGCCTGACCAGTGTCCTGGTCCTAGAGCCACTGACATGGTCCCCTAGGAGGCTGTCAGCTGTTCTCGTCCCTACTCTATTAAGTCATAGCCATTGTTTTCCCAAAAGGCTACTGGCACAAACCAGGAAAGAGCTTCATGGAGTCAGGGCTCATTGCTTTTAATACCTGTTACCTGAGTGCCACCCCCTGACGAGGACAGTTACTTGGTAGATATTAGGTCAGGAGCTACTGTGGCATCAGCTGTGGTTTGAGACATTAGTCATTCAGCAGGATGACAACTGTCACCTGTATGATGGATTGGTCTCGGGAGGTAGTTCATGCCTACTGTCAGTGCATGGTGCAGCCAATGCAGACCTTACCTGTCTGAGACCTTGGGGACCCTCCCCACCTTGTCTTTAGCTGGCTGTCCTTGTAGCTGTCTGCCCACATAAACCCTTCCCTGAGCAGACAGTGACACCTGGCCATGCCCCACCCTGGAATTCCAAACCACAGAAAGCCTCACGCATCCTGCCCTGGGCCTCCTCAAGAGACCCTCAGGGCAATTCTGAGTGCCAACCAGGGAGGCTGGGTGCCCTGGCCCTGGCCTGCCCACTTTTCATGGAGCACTCTCCTTCTAGGTGCGGCTTCAGGTCCAGAGTATGGACAAGCCTCAGTACCGAGGCACTCTGCACTGCTTCCAGTCCATCATCAAACAGGAAAGCGTGAGTGGCCTGGGTACACTTGGTGTGGAGGGGTGGGGAACAGCCCACTCCAGGCCAGAGAGCTAGGAAAGAAGACATCAGGACATGGGTCCTGATAAAATTCTGCTTGGTCCTCATGAGCATCTGGAGTGGGCTGTGACTGCTGCCACCTGCAATGAGGGCTTGGGAGGTGGGCTGGGCACCCTGGTGGTCCTGACACACCTCTGTTCCCACAGGTGCTAGGCCTGTATAAGGGCCTGGGCTCGCCCCTCATGGGGCTCACCTTCATCAACGCGCTTGTGTTTGGTGTGCAGGGCAACACCCTGCGGGCCCTGGGCCACGACTCCCCATTGAACCAGTTCCTGGCAGGTGCGGCGGCAGGCGCCATCCAGTGTGTCATCTGCTGTCCGATGGAGCTGGCCAAGACGCGGCTGCAGCTGCAGGATGCGGGCCCAGCACGTGCCTACCGGGGCTCCCTGGACTGCCTGGCGCAGATCTACCAGCACGAGGGCCTGCGTGGAGTCAACCGAGGCATGGTGGCCACACTGCTGCGTGAGACGCCTAGCTTTGGCGTCTACTTCCTAGCCTATGACGTGCTGACGCGCTCGCTGGGCTGTGAGCCAGGTGACCGCCTGCTAGTGCCCAAGCTGCTGCTTGCAGGTGGCACAGCGGGCATTGCATCCTGGCTCTCCACCTACCCTGTGGATGTGGTCAAGTCGCGGCTGCAGGCTGATGGGCTACGGGGCGCACCGTGCTACAGTGGCATTATTGACTGCGTGCGCCAGAGCTACCAGGCAGAGGGCTGGCGCGTCTTTACGCGGGGGCTGGCATCCACGCTACTGCGTGCCTTCCCCGTCAATGCTGCCACTTTTGCCACAGTCACCGTGGTGCTCACATATGCGCGGGGCGAGGAGGCCCGGCCTGAGGGCGAGGCTGTGCCTGCTGCTGCAGCTGCCCCTTCAGGGCCCACCCTGGCCCAGCCCTCTAGCCTGTGACCACCACCCTGCTTCCCTGGGGACCACTTTTCAGAAACCTGTCATAGACTGACAGCTCAGCTTAGACGCTGTGGGCCTGGGTTGAATTTTGCTCATCGGCTGGGTGACCTTGACAACGAATTTCACTCCACTGGCCTCAGTGCTCTCATGTATGAAATGGGGACCCTGATGCCCCCATCATATAGTCAGGAAGGTCAGAGATTCTTGTGCTGAGCCTAGCACCGTGCATGGCCAAGTCAGCACTATGCCTGGAAATGTTACTTGGGATACCTCTGCTGGCCCTGGCATCCTGGCCACCACCTCTGTGCGCCTGCCCTGTTGGCTCCCACAGGTCTCTGATGAACCACCAGTGGCTGTCCTGGGGCCTGCTGACTCTTATACCCTCCGCCTGGCTGAGCTCCAGGAAGACTTCTTGGCTACCTCCCTGATCTCTCTTAGGGACAGAGGGCAGCTTGGAGTGCCTCCTGGTGTCGCAGAACTGGATGCTCTGCTGGTGCACCCCAGCTTCTCCACGTGCACTGCTACACGTGGTATGGCCAGCTGCTGGTCCTATTGGAGGGTAGACCAGGAAACCATCAGGTCTGCTGGCGGCCCTGGGCTGGGAGGGGAGTGTGCACACAGGCCAGTGGAGGGAGGTCTCTGCAGTTAAATTGTAATACAGCTGTGGCAAGGGGACATCCTTTTACCTTCTGGCCTCTGGCTGTCCATCTGGAAAATGGTCAGGACATGGGCTGGCTGATGGCTGCCTGGGTCTCTGGCCCTCACTGCTAGTCAGAGATCCCAAGGTGCATGCAGAGGGGCCCACAGAGAGCAGCATGGGATAGCCCTTCCCTGGGCTTGCACAACACAGGCCACAAGCCAAAGGTTAGTTCTCCCATTCCCCAGTAAATGGTGTCTCCTAAGCAGTCTCTTCAGTGCCTGGGGTCCCAGTGTGGGCACAGAGCTGACCATTTGGGGCAGAAAAGGGTTCCAGGCTCTGCATCCTAGGGAAGTGGGTCCGTATCCTGGGATGCAGGCTATGCCCAGTGTGGACAGGACTCAGCTCTGTGCAGCGTGATGTTATTGTACAGGATCCACCAAGGGAATAAAGTATTTGTGTTTTTTCTTAAGTGTTAAGGCTTCCTTTGTGTGTGTTGTGGAGGAAGGGGTTTCATTTCCCACCCTTACTGAGGAGTTGAAAGGACCAGCTTGGTGATCTGTGTGCCTTTGGATGCTGAGGGCATCCCTGGCTATGGAACCCAGGGCAGGTTTTGCATTCATTTGAGTGTCTTGGTTTCCCCATCTACGAGGTGAGCTAAGGAAGGCCTGAGGATGAAGATGTCGAGCTCATTCACATGTCAGCCATTCAGCAAGTGCTGCCCATCCCAGCAATGGGAGGCTGGTGGTGAGGGGGGCAGGATGGGGAAACTGCCTCCTGGAGGAGAGGTGGTCTGAGTGGAGTGTCTGTGACAGCCACCCAGGCAGCCTGTGCATGACTGGATCTAACCCAGCCGGTCAGAGAGGGTTTCCTGGAGGTTTGGGGGCCCACACTGTCCATCCCACCAGCAAGTTTGCTCTGCTTCCCCTCACTCCCATCCTGAGAGCTGATCATTAAACATCATCAACAATTTTGGGAGGCAGGGAGCAGAGAATTTTTTTTTTTTTTTTTGATAGAGACGGAGTCTCACTTTATCGCCCTCGGTAGAGTGCCGTGGCGTCACACAGCTCCCAGCAACCTCCGACTCCTGGGCTTAGGCTATTCTCTTGCCTCACCCTCCTGAGTAGCTGGGACTACGGGCGCCCATTACAACGCCCGGCTTTTTTTTTTTTGAGAGACAGAGTCTCACTTCATTGCCCTCGGTAGAGTGCCATGGCGTCACACAGCTCACAGCAACCTCCAACTCCTGGGCTTAGGCGATTCTCTTGCCTCAGCCTCCCAAGTAGCTGAGACTACAGGCGCCCGCACAATGCCCGGCTAAGTTTTCTTCTTTTTT
>CAUYRH010101773.1:0-11807 GCA_963574655.1 Perodicticus potto | reverse complement strand
GCCTGAGGTGAGGTAGAAACAAGAAGAGCCCTCAATGACACTATTTTTTTTTTTTTTTTGGAGACAGAGTCTCAAGCTGTCCCCCTGGGTAGAGTGCCATGGCATCATCATAGCTCACAGCAACCTCCAACTCTTGGGCTCAAGTGATCCTCTTGCCTCAGTTTTTCTATTTTTAGTAGAGAGGGGGTCTTGCTTTTGCTCAGGCTGGTCTGGAACTCCTGAGCTCAAGCAATCCACCCACCTTGGCCTCCCAGAGTGCTAGGAATACAGGTGTGAGCCACCACAGCCCCTCAATGACACTTTGAAAGTAGCTCACAGGATTCTGTCCTCACTGCCCAAGGGGATTCGGGGACAGAGCACTCGGAGAGTAATGACTCCCTCAACCTGGGGCTGGCAGCCAAAAAAGCACCAGTTGCCACATGCCCACATATGTGCCATCAACTAGGTCAGCCACCTTTGCCCCTCAATAGTTATACAACCTTGGTACTAGGTCATTTCTGCAATTCAACAATTATATTTTTAAGGTACACAGTTTTCCTGTTCAAGGTTTTGGATACCTGAGGTCAACTGTGGTCTGAAAAGACTAAATGGAAAATTACAGAAAGAAACAATTCATACGTTTTAAGTCAGGTGCTGTCCCACTCTGTCCCACCTGAGACATGAATCATCCTTTCGCCCAGTGTGTCCCCGCTGTCTACGCTTCCCGACTGTTAAGTCACTTAGGAGCCATCTCAGTTGTCAGACCAACTGCTAGAGTAGGGCAGTGCTTTGTGTTCAAGTCACCTTTATTTTACACAACTGTTCTTTTAATTAGCAGTTGCTGCTATCAATCTCTTATTTGCCTAATTTTTTTTTTTTTTTTTTGAGACAGAGGCTCAAGCTGTCGCCTGGGGTAGAGTACTGTTGCATGACAGCTCACAGCAACCTCTAGCTCGCGGGCTCAAGCGATTCTCCTGCCTCCGCCTCCCAAGCAGCTGGGACTACAGGCGCCCGCCACAACGCCTAGCTATTTTTTTTTTTTTTGTAGAGACAGAGTCTGACTTTATCACCCTCGGTAGAGTGCTATGGCATCACACAGCTCACAGCAACCTCCAACTCCTGGGCTTAGGCGATTCTCTTGCCTCAGCCTCCCGAGTAGCTGGGACTACAGACACCCACCACAACGCCCGGCTATTCATCTGTTTTGGAGTTTGGCAGAGGCCGGGTTTGAACCCGCCACCTTCGGTATGGGTGGGGGCCTACTTGATGAGTCATGGGCGCCGCCCAATGCCCAGCTATTTTTTGGTTGCAGCCGTCATCGTTGTTTGGCAGGCCCAGGCTAGATTCAAACCCACCAGCTCAGGTGTATGCGGCTGGTGCCTTAGCCGCTTAAGCCACAGGCGCCGAGCCTATTTGCCTAATTTCTAAATCAAACATTATCAGTATGTACATACATACGTGTACAGGAAAAAACAAAGTATATCCAGAGTTTGGTACCAAAGGCAGTTTCTGGCATCCAATTGGGAGTCTTCGAAAGTATCCCCCACCAATAAGGGCAGACTAGTGGACTGTATTCCTAAGACCGTTGTGGTGCCTAAGCCATTTTCCTCCCCCAAGACCGACCCTCTTCAGGAGATTCTAGAAAATTCTGGTGAAGAGAATGGGTTTAGCTTTACATTTCTTATTTTCTTTCTTTCTTTCTTTTTTTTTTTTTTGGTGGCAGAGTCTCACTATGTCACCCTCGGTAGAGTGCCGTGGAGTCACAGCTCATAGCAACCACAAACTCTTGGGCTTAAGCAATTCTCTTGCCTCAGCATCCCAAGTAGCTTGGGACTACCGACACCTGCTACAACGCCTGGCTATTTTTTTTATTGCCATTGTCATTGTTGTTCAGCTGGCCCAGGCCGGGTTCAAACCCGTCAGCCTTGGTGTATGTGGCTGGTGCCATAACCACTGTGCTATGGCCACCAAGCTAACTTTACATTTGTTAAAGATAATTCTTCTTTTTAAAAGACTCCATGCTAACACTGTCTCCAAAAAAAAAAAAAAGAAAAGAAAAGAAAAAAGATAATAATAAAAATAAAAAGACTCCATGCTTAAATAAGAAAAAATTATCTACTAAAGGGCATTGTAAATTCTGCAATTAAAAATAATAATTCTCGTATTTTTTCAACATCTATTGAAAATCATCTAGGAAATCTAAGTTTTGGAAAATAACCACTATGTTTTCGTAAAATCAAAATCACGCATGAGACGATCACTTGGGCCCGAGTTGGAGGTTACTGTGAGCTATGATGCCATGGCACTCTACCCGAGGCAACAGCCTGAGACTTTGTCTCAAAGAAAAAAAAAAAAAAAGAAGACTTAAGGGCCTAGTGGCACCCACCTGTAGCCCCAGATACTCAGGAAGCTGAGGAAGCCTGAGCCCAGAGTTCAAGGCTGCAGTGAGCCAGGATCATGCTACAGCACTCTAGCCTAGAATACAGAGCAAGACACTTTCTCAAAAAAAAAAAAAAAAAAAAAACACCACACATAATCTCGTCTATGTTGGGCCACATATATGGAAAACAATTTCTCTTACATGCCACTGGCTGCATCCAAATAGCCAATCAAGAGGAAGTAAGAAGGAATAAGGCCATAAAAGCCAGGACTATTTGATTACCTCATGGACAAGTTGCTTACCAGGAACAGAATACCTTTACTCTAAGACATTTTAAAATCTAGATGCTCTTAGGCCAGGCTCAATAGCTCATGCTTGAAATCCTAGCACTCTGGGAGGCTAAGGCAGGTAGATTGCTTGAGCTCAGGAGTTTGAGATCAGTCTGAGCAAAAGAGAGACCCTGTCTCTAAAAGAACAGCCAGATGTTGTGGAGAGCACCTGTAGTCCCAGCTATCTGGGAGACGGAGGCAAGAGAATTGCTTTAACCCAAGAGCTTGAGGTTGCTGTGAGTTATGACGCCACGGCACTCTACCCCAGCGTGACTGAGTGAGACTGTCTCAAAATGGATAAATAAAATCTAGATTCTCTTTCTTATCTGATGGGTAATATCAACTTATGTGTCATATTATATGTACAATAATGAGGTATTAAGCATGAAGGAGCTTTAAGCAGGTATAATGGCCTATCACAAGCTGGCAGATTAAATGGTTCGATGCTGGACTCTATTAGACAACTAGGGTTTGAAACCCATTTCTTCTACTTATTAACAATCTGATCCTGGACAGGTTATCTAATCTCCTTTTTGAATAATGAGGAAAACAGTAAGAACCTCTATGTTATTTAATACACGTGAGGCCCTTAAAGCAGTGCCTGGCATCTAGTAAGTCCTCAAAAAATGTTTCCTACTGTATGCCTGGCCAAGATCAACTCCATGAGGAGAAATACTGTCAACCACCCTATGGCTGTCCCAGCTTCTCCACAGGGGCACTGCTGGCATTCTGAGTGGAAATAATCATTACTACTTTGTACACTGGGGCTCATTAACTGAATGCTATCAGTGAGTTCCCAGTCACTGTGACAATCAACAACATCCACTTCTAAATTGCAGCAGGGGAGGGGAGTTGACAGTTTCTCAGGAGAAGAGCTTGTCAGAGGCATTACCTAATGTGAAATACATGATTAAAAGAAGCATACTAATTAAACACACAAATATCGAGCACTATGTGTGCAAAAGATTGCTGAACAGGAATAAACATAAAGGAGTAACCTGGTGACCCAGAAGAAACAAGACATTTCATAAAAGGGAACAGAAGCCAGGTGCAGTAAACCAAAATGAAGTCCAGTTTACAAGCAAGTAGCTGTTAGAATGGCACACAGTAACACAAGCTGCATGTATACATTTAATATCATGCCATAAAAATAAAATTCAATTTTTCTCTTATGTTCTGGCCCACATAAGAGAAAAATAATTCATTGCAAGATAGGGAAGGGGGGGAGGGAGAAGGAAGTAGGGGAGAGAGGGATGGGTGTGCTCCTACTTAATGGGCACTCTCCCAAGGGTATATGGCACACCTCCTAAGGTAAGGACACATCAGGAATACACCGAACAAAACCAACATTAGAATCAATCATTCTATTTTTTAACTAAGAGGTTTCTCAGCGGGCTGGAAACAAAGGTGAAGAAATGTGTAAAAATGACAAAATTCACACAGGTGGGGTGGGGGTGAGGAGCGAGAAATTACGGATGGGGAAAAAACAAGGCAGCTCAGAAATTTTGATAAATGACCTACTCCAAGGACAACAGTCTAGGACATAGTCCAACTTGAGAATCTAGGCTAACAACACAGAAACAGAAAAGCAGCTTGATGAAACATAAGGCAAACTTTCAGTCCAAGAGTACTACACCAGCAGCAGGCTACCAAAAGGGACTGTGGAATCCAGTATTGGAGATGCTGAAGAATCCTGTTACAAGCCATCTGTCCCAAACAATCTGAATCTAAACCCATCTCAGAGGCCCGGTCGTAGCTGGCAGGAGTCTTTATAAAATGAAATGTCTTCTCCACGAAAAGCACACACTAAGAAATGATTTTTGTCAAAAATGGTGCACCTGTTCTTAGACTGTATTTCTTCTCAGCTTAAGAATTCTTAAGTTGGGCTTGGCTCCTGTGGCTCAATGGGCTAAGGCACCAGCCACGTACACCTGAGCTGGCAGGTTCGAATCCAGCCCTGGGCCCGCCAAACAACAATGACAGCTGCAACCAAAAAATGGCCGGGCGTTGTGGCGGGCGCCTATAGTCCCAGCTACTTGGGAGGCGGAGGCAGAAGAATTCGCTTGAGCTCAGGAGTTGGAGGTTGCTGTGAGCTGTGATGCCACAGTACTCTATCCAAGGTGACAGTTTGAGGCTCTGTCTCAAAAAAAAAAGAATTCTTATGTTGGCTGGCCGTGGTGGCTTACGCCTGTAATCCTAGCACTCTGGGAGGCCGAGGCAGGCAGATCGCTTAAGCTCAGGAGTTCGAGACCAGCCTGAACAAGAGCAAGACCCTCATCTCTAAAAATAGCCGGGCGCCTGTAGTTCCAGCTACTTGGGAGGCTGAGGCAAGAGAATCACTTGAGCCCAAGAGTCTGAGGTTGCTGTGAGCTGTGATACCTTAGTACTCTACCGAGGGCGACAAACTGAGACTTTGTCTCAAAAAAAAAAAACCCAAAAACCAAAAAACAACGAA
The DNA here is from genome assembly GCA_963574655.1 of Perodicticus potto. Classification (NCBI taxonomy): domain Eukaryota; kingdom Metazoa; phylum Chordata; class Mammalia; order Primates; family Lorisidae; genus Perodicticus; species Perodicticus potto. Next base: position 6,664 of record CAUYRH010101773.1, on the reverse strand, counting down.
TTCTTAGGTTTAAAGACCTTTTCACAGTCAAACTTAGGAACATCCTGAAATAGCTAGTAAAACATTCTCTGAAAGAACAGATATGTGGGAAATCATGATGACAATAATTTTCAAAGAGCTGCTTGTTGTTTCTGGTATGTCTGCAGATAAGAAGGGACAAGAGGTAGGCAAAGGCCAGCCCTGGAGCACAGGCCCCTCATCAGGAGAGTCCTGATCCATGAATCCCAGGCTTGATTCTGGGCTGGACTCTGATGTGTTAAATATTTTCCCTAAACTTCTTTCTATCACCCCTACAACTGGACACATACTAAATCTTCTAAGAAAAGGTTGTTTGTTTTTATACAGGTTACCAAGAGACATCTCCACCAAAGGTTTCCTTTCATCATTTTCTCAACATGATGCCATGTTTCTGTCTCACCCTGGATAACCTGCACTCACTTCTTCATTCACACCACACGCTTCCCAAGTGCCTGCTATGTGCCAGGCACTGAGGCCCTAAGCCCCTGGGATTCTAGGACCATAAACATGTATTAATCACAGACAGAAATGCACACATACATAGTATGAAATGAGGAACAACTGTCTGTAAGAAAAAGTAAAGCAGAGGAAAGGGGGGAGAGTCATGGAGTGGGTATTTATTTTTAACAAAAATAGAGAAAATTGCCTGAGAAGGCAGCAACAGGTAGAGGCCTGAATGGTGAGTATAAGCCATGTCTCCACCCAGGGAGAGACAGGTGAGTACAGTGGCCCTTAGCCAGGGCAGGCTTGGCATGCTCAAAGATCAGAGGCCAGGACAGGAGCGGGCAGCACTGTAGGAGGCCTTCTGTCCCCCCAGTACCTGCTCAGCTCCAAGCCTGTTCTTGGTAGTGCACAGAGGTCAATCACACAGCACATCTTGTGGACAGCATGTGGCAAACAGGCTGGGAACAGAGGAGGGTGCCAATCCTTAACTGCTCATACTGCCACCGTCCCTCCCCCGCCTCCCCCTTCCAGGCTGCAGCCTGCCGCCAACAGCGTGCCCTTTTCATTCTCATCTCCCTTGCTGGGCTTCATCTGCTGTGCTGCATTAACAGCACAGAGGTATCGGCAAATGAATTCTTCATTGCTGGCTGGGCCCATCTGCCCTGCTGGGTAAATTGGGTACTTGCTGAGTGGTCTGTGGGCTGAGCTATATGCTTTTGTACTTTCCTAAAGGAACAGGAGGGCACGGGGCTGTGCAAAACTCTTGACACTTTGCCCAGTGATCTGGAGTTAAGGGAACGGCATGACCCCACTTTGCTCAAGATGCCCAATCACACTGCCAGGTCTGCAGCTGACACAACTGCCACAGTCTCCATCTTCCAGGCTGTGTGTGCCGGTGACATCATTCTCAATAATCCGAGTCACCCTATAGCAGCTTGGGTGAGCCGGGCCAAGTGAGAACACAGCTGCTCTGTACAATTGTACTAGCAGGGACCAAGCCCAGGCACTGGCCCAGTGGAGAGGAGCTTTGGTCCTACATGTAGCAAAATTAGCCATTCTTCAAGCTGGCTGGTTCCCCGCACATTGAGAGGACAGGAGACATGGCTGAGGTGGTCAGCACCTCCCAGGATCCAGTCCCCACTGAGACCAGGCCAAAGCATTCCATTCTCTTTAACTGACCTGCACTCAACAGAGGAGAGGCCTCCCTAAGTCATAGGTCATGACAAAGAATAGTAATAGGACCCACTGAAAAACCACAACAGTATCCTAAAGCGATTCACTAGTTTAGGAGCCACGTGCAGAAAATGACAACAGTAAAAACGGAATAAAGGAAGTTATTAGATTTAAAGAATTTGTCTTTAACGTACATTTTCCAAAAGACACATATAGTTGACAGTCACTTCCCACTGTGAAAGTATGGAATGTTTTGGTCATTATATGTCTCATTTTAAAGTATCTCATTATGAAAAAAACTGACCAGGGCCAGCCATTCTCTTTATAAACTACCCTTCATTTATAAGGACAGACGAAGAGGGGACTTGTCCAGGTCCAACTCCCTTAAGAGTTTAGCACACATCCATCTGAATCATGTACCCATATACACACCAAAGATTAGTTCTGTGTCCCCAGGCTAGTTCCTGCCGTATGTACTAAGTGTTTTAGGATCCCCAAACCTGAATTCAAGAGAAAGTTCAGAACAACTGCAGTAGGAAATACTGACATGAGCAGAACAGAGAGCAAAAAACAAAGCCCCAAAGAGAGCCCCGCTCAGGCAGAAAATCAGTGTCTACTCTCCACAGTTAGCGCCCTTCAGGAACAGCACAAACCCTGGGTGAATCACGTGGGGGAAGTTAAGTAAACATTGGGGCTCACTATGAACTAGTAACATGCAGCATTGCTGGAACACTACAATGAAAAAAGACACTACAATAAGCTTTACAGCAGATCAGTCCCCTCCTCTTCCTGAGGAACCGGGTGGGGTGGCAACAATGGCATGAGAGCAGCTCTGCTGCTGGGGATGATGAGAGGAAACCACAGTCACAGTTACACACAGGTCTCAGTGAGAGTGCAAATGCTAGTCAGCGCTTGGCCATTTCTACCTGCAACAAGAAAAAGAGGTCAGAAAGACGCCCAGCAAATGAAAAGTACTGGGATCTTAAAAAATGTCGCTGAAGAGTTGATACATGAATTATAGGATATTTCCTAACCTCACAATCAGGCCGTTCACTGATTCTGAAGCAGTAAAGACCTTTAAGGTCAAGTCTTGGTTTTTCTGGCTCCTAGGGTAACATTAGCATGTAGTGGGCAGCTTGTTTTAAAAGCTCCCTTTCCTGTGAAATCAGTCCTTTGGGTTTAAAAATGTGTTTATTTGCAGAAATTTAACTACTTTCTAGCGTAACAACTTCTTCATCACATCCTATTTTAATTGTCAGAGTTCACCCAGAAATGCGTCAACTGACCTGAGTTTACAAATGAGTTTACCAACCCCCGCGCTGCGAGTGGCCAAGCTATTTCCCTGCATATGTATTCTCTTTCCTCATATCCATCCATCCCTTTTAGCAGTCAACTTGTGTTAAGCAGGCATGGGAACACTCTGTAAGCTGGCTGCCAATTACACACACAAAAAGACTAAATGGTGCTTTAATTTGGTAGTCATAACACTGATCTTGAGTTTAAAAAGGTTTTTCTAGATTGAGGAAATCAGCTCCCAGAGTGAAGGAAGAAAATAACCACACCCTGCTCAGGAATGTTAAAATACAAAATGGTGACATAAAGACATAAGGGAAAGAAAAGCCAAGTACTAACAAGCTTTCAGAGATGAAAGCAACCTGACAACAGAATCCCTCCACAATGCTGGCATTTAAATAAATAGCTCTGGATTAGCTCTTGGCTCAGCAAAGGTGGTACATCTGTGCACCGTCACCCTAACAAGCTAAGAATTTGTACTTACTTACTCCCCCCTCTTCATCCCCCCCCCCCCATAGAATTTCTGTACTTTTTAACCTCCATTCTAAGGGCTTAACAAATGCTTGTTAATACTCCAATAAAGTCATTTTTTTCCCTACTATACATCATGGAGAAAAAGAACATAGCCCTATTTGGGGTCTTAGATAAGTAACTGCAAAACCAGGGAGGCACTGATGTTCTATCCAGAAACCACCTCATTCTAGCATAATGGACAATTTAAAATGTTGCAACAATCAGGAATTCCCTTGTACAAAGGTAAGATTAAATAGTCAAAAGAGAACCCTCTGTTTCCCACACCTTTGCTGCCACCCATTAATTAAACAGCATTACTTTAGCCATTGCTGGAGAAATCATCCTTCTAAAGCAGCAGGTGACCCAGCCACCATCTCTGTTCTTCAATGAGTCCCTGTGGTCTCCTTCCCCCCTACTCGTCCATGTCTTATTTCCAACTCTTTCACCAAGGCCCAAATTGGATGTTACGAAGCCTCTCTCTTCCTCTCCCATCCCCATCCCAGCCCCAGCGTCTTGCAGCTTTGCTGTCTGAACAACTCATTTTATATAAACAACTTCACCTTTTACAGGACGGGACACTTCTGGGTTCAGGTATTGTGGAAACATACTCTGCACCTCCTTAGGGCCCAGACTCTTCAAGGGTAGTCCAATTTGTTCTATAGGTACAATAACTATTTACTGGTGATACTATAAATGAGGAGACATAACTGCTATTACAAAATAAAAAGGAGGGGAAATGGCACACAGGCACCCACAATGGCAGCTTCTTAAATCCTAGTTATAGAAGGCATTTCCTCAGAAAAAATTTCCTCAACGCTAGCTAGCTAGATGTGGAACTCTAATCTACAATATCATAAGTAAAGGCATTTTGTAAGGTGTGAAACCATTAAAAGAAACAACATACACCTTAATATTCAAGGGAATTTTCCACTCAGAGAGAGATGTCTTTTTCTAGTCTTGAAGAGAAATATATTAATATGCTTGATCTAGGAAATTTATATGTAGAAAACTTTTTCAACAGGGGCGAGGGGAGAGTAACACAATTTTAAAATTCTATGCCAGGGGGCCAGGTGTGATGGCTCACGTCTGTAACCCTAGCACTCTGAGAGGCTGAGGTAAGAGAGTCCTTTGAGCTCAAGTGTTCAAGACCAGCCTCAGTGAGACTCCATCTCTACTAAAAATAGAAAAATTAGCCGAGTGTTGTTGCAGGTGCCTATTGTCCCAGCTGCTCCAGAGGCCAGAATAGGAGGATCACTTGAACCCTGGAGTTTGAGGCTGCTGTGAGCTAGGCTGGTGTCATGGCCCTCTAGCCTGGGAAATAGAGTCAGTCTCAAAAAGAAAAAAAAAAATTAATCTACGGGAATTTCTTATTCACAGCAAAAAGGACAAAAGATACAAAGTTCTTTCCCCCAGCTCTCAGAAGAGTTTAACCTTTAGGACAAGAACCCTACAAACCAATCCACGTAACAAACATTTGGAGGGTGAACCCTACACACCAATCCACGTAACAAACATTTGGAGGGTGAACCCTACACACCAACCCACGTAACAAACATTTGGAGGGTGAACCCTACACCCCAATCCACGTAACAAACATTTGGAGGGTGATATTTGCCTCCAAATGATATTCACTACTGCACTAAATTATTGTCACAGAGTTTAAGTATTTGAAAGCTGCTAACTTAATTTTCATCAGAAATCAGAAGAACAACTGGTGGTAATTTTTACTTGGGTGAAGTACACTCTGTCATTTAGAAAAAGAGAACAATAATTCACACAAAGAATGCTCTTGCTGGTGGGTGAAGGCCAGATTGCTGCAGATGGACTTAGAATTCTATCTCAAAAAGAAATTTACTGACAATAATTAATCCAAGCCCACAAGGCTGTGGTGAAGCAGGGTAAAATATTCATCAAGTGCAGGAAATGGGTCATCCCTGGTTTTATTTCGGTGCACACAGTGATTCTCAGAATGACTGCTTTGCTCTTCATGTTACTAGCCATTCGAATGGCAGGTGACTGAGTCCACAAATATAGCACTTGACCACCCAAGGGAAAATAACAGACTGGTCAATATAAGGAACGTCTACTGAATACATGTGGTGCATGTCCTGTCTATGAGGATAAATTAGGTCAACTTAAGGAGGTGGTCAAAGTAGGCAGGTGGTCAGCTATTGAGATTCTACTGTATTTAATGAGTATCTACTATGCGCCAAGTAGTATGCCAGTAGAAAGGGACAGAGACAGACATGCCCTCTGCCTCATTAAAAATTAAAGTAGTAGGCTCGGCACCTATGGCTCAACAGGCTGCGGTGCCAGCCACGTACACCTGAGCTGGCGAGTTCAAATCCAGCCCGGGGCCTGCCAAACAACAATAACGGCTGCAACCAAAAAATGGCCAGGCGGGCGCCCGTAGTCCCAGCTACTTGGGAGGCAGAGGCAGGAGACTCGCTTGAGCCCAGGAATTGGAGGTTGCTGTGAGCTGTGATGGCACAGCACTCTATCCAGGGTGACAGCTTGAGGCTCTGTCTCAAAAAAAAAAAAAAATTAAAGTAGTAAGCAGAGTACAAAGACACCTGTAGGCCAATCACTTTTGGGTAGCAATAGTTAACAGCACACACAAGCAAGCCTAGGTCCAAACCCCAGCTCCGCCACTTGCTAACCTTGGGCAAGTTATTATTTACTGTTTTATGCCTTAGTTTCCTAGACTGTAAAAAAAGGGTAATTATAATAACTCTTCCTTATGTGATTAAATGAGTCAATACATGTAAAATATTAGAATAGTGAACAGTGCACATAAGTACTGCAAAATGCTTTTTTTTGAGACAGAGCCTCAAGCTGTCACCCTGGATAGAGTGCCGTCGCATCACAGCTCACAGCAACCTCCAATTCCTGGACTCAAGCGAGTCTCCTGCCTCTGCCTTCCACGCAGCTGGGACCACAGACACCCGCCACAACACCCGGCCATCTCTTGGCTGCAGCCGTCACTGTTGTTTGGCGGGCCCGGGGCTGGATTTGAACCCGCCAGCTCAGGTGTATGTGGCTGGCGCCTTAGCCCGCTGAGCCACAGGCTCCGAGTCAAAATGCTTTTTTTTTTTTTTTTTTTTTTTTTTTTTTTTTTAAAATTGGCAAACCATTTTGCCGTGTTTTGTTGGAGTGGGGATAAACGTGAAACCCACACCAAACACAACGGAAAAAACAAAAATCAATTCCCAACCCCCCCCAC
>CAUYRH010101771.1:0-26735 GCA_963574655.1 Perodicticus potto | reverse complement strand
AAAGGACTAAAAATGTTTATCCCAGAGATAAAATTTATCAACTCTCACCAGAGACTACTTATTGTTTAAAAGTTAAGGCAGAAATACTTGCGCCTTGGAAAGTTGGGGTCTACAGTCCAGTGTATTGTATAAATACCACAGGTAAAGATGTTTTGCTTTAGATTTAATAACTATATATGCAGATTGGCAATATATTAATGTTGACAGTATTCCCTTAGTGCTGAAGTTTATATGATGGTTTAATAGATATTAAAACAAGAGCAGAGGGCAGTGCCTATAGCTCATCAGCAAGGACACCGGCCACATACACCTAGAGTGCGGGTTCTAACCTGGCCCGGGCCTGCCAACCAACATTGACAACTCCAACCAAAAAAAAAAAAATAGCCAGGTGTTGTGGCGGGCACCTGTAGTCCCAGTTACTTGAGAGGCTGAGGCAAGAGAATCGCTTATTTGTTCAGAACCCACAAAAAGGGGAAGTAGCTAGACTGAGTTCTTCAAGGACGAAAAAAGGGGGAGTTATTGCTAATAGATTGGTTAATCTTTCAAAAAGTATGCCTTTGTGAGTGAAATATTAAAATACAAAAGCATCCTGATATATTTAGTTAGTGACATCTTGCCAGTGATTAAGGGGAGGGGTAGAAACTGGCTTTGGTTATTATTTTAACTATAAACTTAATGTACTATATTTTTAATATCAAATAAAAGTGTTTAAAGTCCTTCTACCCTCATAGCCCAAATTCTGTTGACCAGAGATAAGCATTGCTTAGCAGTTTGTGTAGATCTTTTCATACTTTTTCAAGGCTTATGTAAGTATATACACAGACCTTCGGGGGGGGGGGTTGTTTGTTTTGTTTTGGGGTGGGGAGTTGAGACAAAGTTTCACTTGGTTGTCCTGAGTAGAGTGCTCTGGCATCATAGCTTCCAGCCACCTCAACCTTTTGGGCTCAAGTGATCCTCTTGCCTCAGCCTCCCAAGTAGTTGGGACTACAGGTGCCTGCCACAATGCCTGGCTATTTTTAGGTCTCGCTCTGGCTCAGTCTGTTCTTGAACTTGTCAGCTCAGGCACCTGCCTTAGCCTCCCAGCGTGCTGGGATTGCAGGTGTGAGCCACCCCCCCAATCCTCAAACCTGTTTTTCTTTTTTAAATGAAAAAATAAGATCCGACTCAAGGTATTTTGCATCTTGCTTATTTAAACCAATATATTGCGAATATCATTCTGTATAGTATGTGCAGATGTCATGCATATTTTTAAATATATTTACATTGTATTAGAGTATTTAATCATTATAAGGTTAGCATTAAATAAGTTATTTATGCTGTTATATATTCATTCCTATGACTATATACTGTAACTTGTTTAACTCTTACCTTATAGTGATAAAATGTATCTGCTTGCCCGTGCTATTAAGAATTCTTGACATACCTTATCTTACTTAAAGTAACAATGTATGCTTTTTATATGTTCTTTGGCTTCCAGTTGAAAATAAACTGCTTCGACCAGAAAATTTAGAAGTCAGTGTTAAAAATCTGCGATACGTTCTTAAATGGGATCATGCATTTGCAAACGTGACCTTTCGAGTTCAGTGGCTCCAGTAAGTTCTATTACATAAATTCCCTTTTGCCTCATTTGTTGTGGTTATGCTTCTTTTCACTCTACTTCAGCCACCCGGCCCCTTGCGCAGTGACTGACTGAAAGGTGGGTGTGGCATACTGGAAAATCAGGACATTGACCTGTAGCCTCAGCTCTGACGGTAACTACCTGGATGACCTTGAGCTAATCACTTAACCTCTGTGGGCCTTAGTTTCTCCACTTATTTTAAAGTAAGTGTATTCTGATATCTAGAGTTCTTACTGGCTCCTTTTTCAAAAAGATGTGACTCTAGTTGCGTATTTTTTTCTCATTGCATGTATTATTTCCTTAATCTGGAACACTTGACACTTGAACCTGATCTTTCCCTCAGCACTCAAACTTCTTCCAGAAGTCCCTGTAATGAGCTCATTCCTTTCACTCTGACTTGTTTAACCTCTGATTTTCTTTATTGTTTTAGTGGGGGTTTGTTTCCCTTTTTTTTTTTTAAATGATAACTGTGTACATTAGTGCAATCGTGGGGTACAATGTGCTGGCTTCATGTGCAATCTGAAACATTTTCATCAAACTGTTTAACATAGCCTTTCATGGCATTTTCTTAATCACTGTATGTAGACATTGGTATTCTGCATTTAATAAGTTTCACCTGTACCCTTCTAGGCTGCACCGTAGATGTGATCCCAACAATTTACCGTCCCTCCACCCATTCTTCCCCCTCCCCTCCTCTCCCGTGCCCCTTTCCCCATATTTTTGCACTATAATTGGGTTATAGCCTTGATGTGAAAGCTATAAATTAGCTTCATAGTAAGGCTGAGTACACTGGATACTTTTTCTTCAATTATTCCTTGCATCTTCTCGGACCATCATGGAATAAAAGTTGAACTAAATAACAACAGGAACCTGCATACTCATTTTAGTGGTTTTGACAACATTTTTCAGTGGTTACTTTAATGGGGAGTTAAAGAAATTTGGAGAAAACTGCGTTCTATGTGGTTGAGTACAGACCAACCAAGTAGGAATGAAGTCCAGACACCACACCACGTGAAAGAGAACAGCATACGCTAATAGTTTATATTGACTAGAAAACTGTGAGGGATAAATAACAGAATAGGAAAATAAGTTGTGGGGAGGAAAGGGATGGAAAGAAAAATACATGTTGAGGGCAGAGGAATAGAGGGGCCAAAGTGAAGTATAGCTAAGGCAGGAAAGGAAGAATGAGAAGAGCCTGGAAGGAAACAACACATGTGGGAGACATCAGTACTGCTGTGATCAGTCTGTCTGTCTGTCAGTGTTAACTCTGAACCAGGGGCGGCTGATCCTGCAGCACAGAAGCACCATCGTGGGCAGCATATGTGCCCATAGTATGTAGGAAACCGCTCAGTAATCTTACGTGTATTTGACTGTCACACTCCAGGGAGTCCCCAGAGTCCCCAGACATACAGAAAAAAGGGGAAGTTATAGCTAACAATACCTTTATTTACAAAATACTCACTACATAATTTCACCAAATTTTTATAAGATATTCTCTACACATTGGCCACCTCTTTCTACACATACAGGAAGTCTTCTCTCCCACTCATGGCAAACACATTCCAAAATATCTGTTTTCCTATGTATGGAGACTTTTGGAACACCCTGTATGGTGCCCATAGCGCAGTGGTTACGGTGCCAGCCACATGTAGCAAGACTGGCGGGTTCAAACCCAACCCAGGCCAGCTAAACAACAATGACAACTGCAACAAGAAAAAAAAAGATGGAGGGGCGTTGTGGCAGGCGCCTGTGGTCCCAGCCTTGGGAGGCTGAGGCCCGGGAGCTGGAGGTTGCTGTGAGCTGTGGCACCATGGCACTCTACCAAGGGTGACGTAATGAAACTCTGTCTCGAAAAAAACAAGAATAATAATAATAATAATAGGGCCACAGAATATAGAAGGATGGGTATTTTTAATGGCTACTATCTAAGTTTCTTTGGGGTACTTAGCTCCCTGTATAAACCCTGAAGAGAGGTGAAGACCCACGGAGTAAAACGTGTGGTTCTAGAAAGCTGAAGCAGTTAGCTGACATTTCATAGCACTGTGTGATTTCAGACCAAGGAGTGGTGTGCAAATTACAGGTGTCACAGAATCTAAAATATAAATGTGAGTGGGGCAAGAGAGACCAAGGAAGCCCCTTGGAAGGAGATGGGTTATAAACACTGCCCTGATTGGTAATTCGGGGATTAGTTTGCCTTTTCTCTCTAATGAATTACCACAGGCTTAGCAGCTTAGAACACAGCTGTTTATTATCTCAACGTTGCTGTTAGTCAGGAGTCCAGGCATGGTTTAGCTGGGTCCTCTGCAAAGCAGTCAAGATATCAGTGTCATACCAGACTTGGGGTCCTCTCCAAGCATGTGTGGTCGTTGGCAGAATTCATTTCCTGTAACTGCAGAGTTCCTGGTTTCCTGCTTCTTGGAGGCCATCAGGAGGGACAGTCTGGCCTATACCCCCTCTTACAAGGGACTCATCTGATTAGGTCAGGCCCACCTAGGAGAGTGTCTAATTTGATTAACTCAGAATTGGTAGATTTGGGGCCTTAGTTATATCTGTAAAAATCCCTTGTCCTCTGCCACGCAGTGTAACCTGATCATGAAAGGAGAGGTGTCCGCTATATTATGAGTCCTGCCCATGCTCAGGGGCAGAGGATCTCGGAGGCCATCTTCAAATTTTGGCAACCCCAGTGGAGAGAATGTCCTGGAATAGCAAAACCTTTGGGCATGAGGGAGCAATGCGAGAAAGTCGAATACGTACTGTGGGGCCAGATGAGGTTCAGCCTTGGGCTGTTGCATTGAGGTACTATGGAGAATTTTGTGTTGGGGATAGAACCTGAGGTCTGTATTTGAGGAAGAGGCAGGCGATGACATTGTATGAGGGGCCGTAGACTAAGGAGCCACTAAAGACAAGGACACCAGTGAAGAGCCTCTCGTAGTTTCCGGCTGAACTGAGACACTGTTAGCTTTTGGTTTTGGGGCAGGTTATTAAACTCTGTGGTTTTAGGTGCACGAGCTTTGTTTAGACTCCACTGGTGTGCCGGGGCCTGGGTAGCAACTGGCTTTGCAGATAGCAAAAGTCCCATTTGTAGTGTTCGCTGATTTTTGTGATATAGATATTCCTCTCATGGCTACATCCTGGACGTGGAGTTGGGAAGACACACGGAGGTAAACCATTATATAGTACGTCCGCCATGTAGATGCAGCAGACGTGGATAATAAAATAGAGTAAGGTAGACCAACATAAGTTTTGATTATTTATAACTTTGTCTTTAACATAGTTTTTAGTTGAAAGTTTTTATAATTTAATATTTAATTTATGGCCTTATTTTAAAAACAGTTTGCAGCCTGGTGTGGTGGCTTACACCTGTAACCCTAGCACTCTGGGAGGCCAAGGCAGGCAAATGGCTTGAGCTCAGGAGTTCCAGATCAGCCTGAGCAAGAGTGAGACCCCCATCTCTACTAAAAATAGAAAAACTAGCAGGGCATCATGGTAAGCTCGTGTAGCACCAGTTACTGGGAGGCTGAAGCAGGAGGATCGTGTGAGCTCAAGAGTTTGAGATTACTGTGAGCTATGATGCCACAGACTGTGTCTTTAAATAAATAAATAAACAAATAATATAAAATAATATAAAAATAAAACCCAGCCAGGTGGCTCATGCCTGTGATCCTAGCACTTTGGTAAGCTGAGGCAGAAAGATTGCTTGAGGCCAGGATTTCAAGACCATCCTGAGCCAAGAACAAGACCATATCTCCACAAAAAGTAGAAAAATTAGCCAGGCAAGTACCAGTAGTCTCAGCTACTTGGGAGGCTCAGGCAGGAGGATGGCTTGAGCTCGGGAGTTGGAGGTTGCAGTAAGCTATGAAGATACCGCTACACTCTAGAGACAGATTGAGACCCTGTCTCAAAACCAGCCTGCAGTGTTCTTGAAAATTTACCAGTTGTTTTTGCACATTGATCAGAGCCACCTCTGGCATCTCCCGACTCTGTCACAGTCTGGAGCACTCTTTGGTTTCCTTTTGTTGAGATACTTATCTTTCCCTGTACTGAGAGTTTCCTGCAAGAAGGCGCTGTTTATTTTGGTAGCCTTATCCCAAACAAGAGTGTCTGGCATGTTATAAATACTTAATGAATATTTAGTGAATGAATTCATTAAAATTAATGAATTTTAAAAATTGGTTTTGTCTTAAAAGTGGCTTTTCCAAAAGGAATCCTGGGAGTCGTTCACATAAATGGAAACAAATAGCTGACTGTGAAAACATTAAAACTACCCAGTGTGTCTTTCCTCAAAATCTTTTCCCAAGAGGAATTTACTATCTCCGTGTACAAGCATCTGATGGAAATAACACATCCTTTTGGTCTAAAGAGGAAAAATTGAACACTGAAACAATAAGTAAGGCAATAGTTTTTATTTGAGATTATAATTGTCCAGTTCAGTGCAAGTTCTTCAAATTGTTTTTTCTAATCGAATGTTCTGTCTTGATACATTTTCTCAGTTATCATACATCCTCCAATCATTAATGTGAAATCCGTTAGCGATTCACTGCACATCTACATAGACACTCCAAAAGAGTCTGAAAACAAGCCAGTGAACCAGCATGGCCCACTAAGCTATGAAATTATTCTTTGGAAAAACACTTCAAATGCCAAGGTAAAAAGATTATATAGTGTGTTTTTGTGACTTAGAGTTATAACCATGATTTGAGTACATAAAGCTCGAATTTAAAATTCTGGGGAAATTTTTAAATGTTAATACTGTGTGATTAACTTGGATATTTTCAATATGAATGGTGTTAGCATTTTTGCTGTTTTTCCCTGTTTTGCATTGTAATTATAGATAACCTGCAGTGGCTTTTTTTTTTTTGTAGAGACAGAGTCTCACTTTATCGCCCTCGGTAGACTGCCGTGGCGTCACACAGCTCACAGCAACCTCGAAATCCTGGGCTTAGGCGATTCTCTTGCCTCAGCCTCCCAAGTAGCTGGGACTACAGGTGCCTGTCACAATGCCTGGCTATTTTTCTGTTTTGCACTTCGGCCAAGGCCAGGTTTGAACCCGCCACCTTCGGTATATGGGGCCGGCACTCTACTCGCTGAGCCACAGGCACTGCCCCACATAAGAAATTCTTATTACTTATATATCCTCTTACCACAATCTCTCTTTCAACCATCACCTAACTACCCAAACCTACCAACTACTCTCTTCCATTATTCCATCTATGAGCTGTGAACCTTAAGAGTAGCAGCATAGGGGCAGCGCCTATGGCTCAAATGAGTAAGGCGCCAGCCCCATATACCAGAGGTGGTGGATTCAAACCCGGCCTCAACCAAAAAGTGAAAAAACAAAAAAAGAGTAGCAGCATAGTAGCAAAAGATGGTTGAGAGTTTTGACCAAAAGTTCGATATAGTTTGTATGAAAGTTCCTTTCAAAGTACCCCAAAATTCTCTTTAGAATTTCCACAGAAATTTCCTTATTCTATGATTCAAACTATCTGCTTTTCTTAAACTACCAGCATTAAATTCAATATAGAATCTTTAAAATAAATCTTTATTCCATACTACTTTATGGGTTAAAAAATCCTTTTGTGGGCTAGCCTGGAAATCTATCATTTATAGCATTTTGTATGGAAAAATACATAAAAAATTCTAAAATTTTAAAAGAAATGTTTAGAATACAATTTTTTCTTTTGAAATTGAGGTTTCCTGTAATGTAGTCTGAAAAACTCACAGCAAAGTATAAACTATTGTAAAGGTGCATTTGTCTTTTTGGCGGGGAACTGATCATTTTAGAAACATAATATTTAAGCCAGCTTTCTATTATTTGAAGCATAGAAATTAAATGAGAGATTTTTAACTGCAATTTTTTTTTTTTTTTTTTTTTGAGACAGAACCTCAAGCTGTTGCCCTGGGTAGAGTGCCGTGGCATCACAGCTCACAGCAACCTCCAACTCCTGGGCTCAAGTGATTCTCCTGCCTCCGCCTCCCAAGTAGGTGGGACTATAGGTGCCTACCACAATGCCTGGCTATTTTGTAGTTGCAGCCGTCATTGTTGTTTGGCAGGCCCAGGTTGGACTCAAACCCACCAGCTCAGGTGTATGTGGCTGGTGCCTTAGCGGCTTGAGCCACAGGCGCTGAGCCAGTGCAGTATTTTTTAAATAATTTTTTATTTTTTGAGATAGGTTCTTACTCTATCACCCAGGTTATCGTGCAATGGTATCATCATACAACCTCAAACTCCTGGGCTCAAGAAATGTTCCTGCCTCAGCCTCCAACTAGCTAATTTATCTATTTTTTGTAAAGACAGGGTCTCATCATGTTGCTCAGGCTGCTTTAACTTCTGGCCTCAAGTTATCTTCCTCCTTCAGCCTCACAAAGTGCTAAGATTAGGCATGTGCCACTAGACCTGATCTACTTTTATTTTTTGTAATGAAAAAATTGTCCTAATAGAAAAAGTAGTATCGTGGCTGGGCGCAGTGGCTCACACTCGTAATCCTAGCACTCTGGGAGGCCAAGGTGGGTGGTTTGCCTGAGCTCACAGGTTTGAGACCAGCCTGAGCCAGAGCGAGAGACCCCAATAGCCCGGCACTGTGGCAAGCACCTGTAGTCCCAGATACTCAGGAGGCTGAGGCAAAAGAATCGCCTGAGCCCAAGAGTCTGAGGTTGCTGTGAGCTATGATCCATGGCACTCTACCAAGGGCAACAAAGTTAGACTCTGTCTCAAAAACAAACAAACAAAACAAAAACAAAATGGGTGGCGCCTGTGGCTCAAAGGAATAGGGCGCCAGCCCCATACACCAGTGGCAGGTTCAAACCCAGCCCCGGCCAAAAACTGCAAAAAAGAAAAGAAAAGAAAAAGCAGTATCTTGATTTTCTTTTTTCCTCCCATTAAGAGAAGCTTATTCTTTTCCTTAATAATGAGAAAAAAACTTTAATTTACCTAATGATGTACCAAGGCTACATGTGCTGGCTATGCAAATAGTTTCACTCTATTGTCAAAATTTAACAGAAAACATTTTATGTCTATCTAAAATGTCATCTTAAATTCAATTACCATACATTTTAGAAATAATAAGTAGCCATTAAATTCAATATGCACATTTACATCTGGCAGGTGTATTTTAATCAACTACTTCCTGAAGGTATCTAATAATAATTTTATAAGTTCTTTATCTCTTTTCCCAACATTTATTTCTGTCTTCTGATTTACTATCAGTTTCTGACTTATCATTCTATAAATAAAAGTTTAAATTTTAATTTCTTTCATTTAAGAAAGAGGATTTGAAATAAGAAAGGGGGCAATATGGCTGAGTAGAGGCAGCTTTTGCCAGAAGCTCTAGCCCAGAAGGAGAAAAACTGAGCTAAAGTAAACTCAGAGAAGTTGAAATTGGGGGGCTGAACACAAGGAGAAGAAATCAAGACAAACTGTGAGGATAAGTAAGAGGAAGGAAATGAACATAGACCAAGTACAGAGGGACTAAACTAAAGATACCTGGTGCCAAAGCAGAAGGGAGACACCCCACCCACCCAGGGGACTTGCCAGAGGCTTTCTCTGAGCAGGGAACATCTCACCCCATGGGAGAGAGCCATGAAGTCCCAGTTCTCCTGTACCTAGGAATTTCCACCTCTAGATCCCCATCCTGCCTGGCACAAAAGTTCAAATTTCTGGGCATAGGATTTTTTGTAGTATAAAAAATTGTGAGATCGGTTGTTATTCTGTTATATCTGTTCCCCTTTTGACTTCTGATTAAGGTTATTAGAGATTTTACTTTTCTACTGCTAGTTAGTCTGGCCAAGAGTTTATTGATTTTATCAACCTTTTCAAAGAACCAACTTTTTGTTTCACTGATTTTCTAAATGATTATTATGTTCTCAATTTCATTTAACTCTGCTCTAATTTTGTTTATTTCTTTTATTCTGAAAGGGTTGGGATTGGATTGCTCTTCCTTTTCCAGCTCCTTGAAATGGTCCGTTAGGTTGCTGACTTGTGCTCTTTCTGTTTTCTGGATGTGGGCAGGTAATACTGTAAAATTCTCACTTAGGACTGCCTTTGCAGTATCTCATAGGTTTTGATACTTGTTGCTTCACTGTCATTTTGTTTGAGAAATCTAATGATTTCCTTCTTTATCTCCTTCTTCACCCAGCTGTTGTTCAGCATAAGGTTGTTCAGTATCCATGACTTTATGTGGGTTGGAAGATTTCTGTTGGAGTCAAGTTCTACTTTTATTTCTTGATGGTCCAAGAAGATACAGGTATAGTTTCCATTCTTTTAAATTTGTTGAGGTTTGATTTATATCCTAAGATAGGATCTACTTTGGAGGATGATTCATGGCCTGATGAGAAGAATGTATACTCAAATTTATTAGGATGAAATGTTCTAATGGTCTGTTAAGCCCATTTGTTTTAAGGCTGTGTTTAAGTCCATTGCTTCTTTGTTTAGTTTCTGCTTGGAGGATCTGTCCAGTTCTATCAGAGGGGTGTTGCAATCCCCAGCTATCATGGAGTTGCAGGATATGGTATTGTTCAGGTCAGTTAGGATTCATTTTATGTATCTGGGAGCAATTAAGTTGGCTGCATAGATGTTCAGGATTGAAATCTCTTCTTGTTGTATCATTCTCTCCACTAGTATATAGTTTCCATCTTTGTCTTTCATCATTTTTGTTGATTTAAATCCAAGTGTATCTTCAAATAAGATTTCAACCCCTGCTTTCTTCTGATTTCCATTTAGCTGAAACATTGTCCTTAGAGGTTAGATGGGTTTCCTGAAGACAAAATATATTTAGCTTGCGTTTTTTGGGTCTAGTCAGCCAGCCCATGCCTCTTTAGTGGGGAATTCAAGCCGTTCACATTTACGAAAGAATTGGTAAGTAAAGTGGTGTTCTGTTCATGGAGGTCTGTAGATTCATTTTATCCCTTGGGCCACTGTGGAAGCCATGTTTGTCCTTTAATTTCTGAGTGTGTTGACTTTGTTAGTGGTCTATTGTGCTGGTGAACATGAAGAAGAGATCTAAGTACTTCCTGCAAAGCTGGTCTAGTTGTGGCAAATTTCCACAGTGTGTGTCAGTAAAATGTTTGATTTCTCTGTCAAAAATGCAACTTAGGGCTCGGTGCCTGTGGCTCAAGTGGCTAAGGCGCCAGTCACATACACCTGAGCTGGCGGGTTCAAATCCAGGCCAGGCCCACCAAACAACAACAATGGCTGCAACCAAAAAATGGCCAGGCGTTGTGGCAGGCACCTATGGTCTCAGCTACTTGGGAGGCAGAGGCAGGAGAATCACTGGAGCCCAGGAATTGGAGGTTGCTGTGAGCTGTGATGCCACGGCACTCTACCCAGGGCAACAGCTTGAGGCTCTGTCTCAAAAAAAAAAAAAAAAAAAAAATGCAATTTAGTTTAGCAGAATGCAGAACTCCTGAGCTCAAGGGATCTGACCACCTCAGCCTCCCAGAGTGCTAGGATTATAGGTGTGAGCCTCTGCACCCAGCCCATAACTCATGTTTAAATACTTTTAAATCACAAAACATAGTGCTCATCATGTAGTCAATGTAATAAGATATAACATTTAGACATCTCTTTATCCTTCAAAAAGATGTAAATTCATTGGTACTCCACGAACTCATCTCCTTCAGATGAATTTTTGAGGCAAAGTGTCACTCTCTTGCCTTCAGTAGAATGCTGTGCCATCATAGCTAACAGAAACCTCAAACTCTTGGCCTCAAGCAATTCTCTTGTTTCAGCCTCTCAAGTAGCTGGGACTATAGATGTTCACCACAGTGCCCAGCTTTTTTTTTGTTGAGACAGAGTTCTAAAAGGAGCCTGAGGAAGAGCGAGACAGAGGGTCTCACTCTTCCTCAGGCTGGTCTTAAACCCGTGAGCTCAGGCAATCCACCTGCCTCAGCCTCTCAGAGTGCTACAGCCATCATGCCAGGCAAAGTTTTTATACTAGATCTCTTATTAATAATAGTACAGATGTGCTGACATCCTTGAGATTTTCACTGTGATTAAACTAGCTGTATCACATCTCATGGGTTTCTTCTCTGATGAGCTATGTTTTCCTCCTTCCTGTATTATCCAGTGTTAGTAATGATTAGAACTCACACAGACTTAATTACAGGACATTTCAAATGAGGTACTAAATATAGTTCTTTATTCAGTCAACTGTGATTGTCCATGAATCACAGGAATGTTTAAAAGAAGACACATAGGGTCCTATTAAGTTATGTTCCAGGATCTAAGTATAAAAGTATAAATCCTCCTTTTTCTTTCCTCAAGAGACCTAGGCGCCTGCTGCTAATTAGACAAATTAATATTGATATATAGATAATATGTAATCTAACACAGAATAACAGCTATTTGGTATGGAGCCTAAAGACACTCCATCTTAGATCCTAATCTGCCATGTCGACTTCTGATTAACCACAGTCCCAGGAATGCCTCCAAATTTTCTATTTTATTTACTGTTCTTTGTATAATCCAAGATGACCTTGATGCCATCATAAATACATATTGTAAATCCTCCCCTTAGGCATGTTTTATTGTTGTTGTTTTGTTTCTTTTTCTTTTTTTTTGAGACAGAGTCTCATTGTCACCCTTGGTAGAATGCTGTAGTGTCACAGCTCACAGCAACCTCCAACTCTTGGGCTTCAGTGATTGTCTTGCCTCACCCTCCCAAGTAGCTGGGACTACAGGTGCCCGCCACAATATCTGGCTAACTTTTGTTGCTGTTGCAGTTGTCATTGTTGTTTAGCTGGCTCAGGCTTGAGTTCAAACCCGCCAGCCTTGGTGTATGTGGCCAGGTGTAACCACTGTACTACGGGTGCTGAGCCTCCCCTTAGGCATGTTAAAGGCTATGATCCACGTAGCATTTTTGCCTTTCCCTGAATGGTTTACTTAATTGTCCTAAAAATTCCTGCTGGAGCACACACATACTTTCCTTCTGCTATATAAGCCCAGGGTGTGGGAGGAAGTTAGCAGTAAGGAGGTCCACCTAACTTGTTGCTACCCAAGACCACATTTCTGTCTGTAAATTCCCTTACAAATCACCTTTTATGACAAACTGGATTTGTCTGTCTCATTATTTGGTTTCTTAGCTCCTTCTGCTTTGGGGGGGTGCTTTGTACAAATGGCCCTTTCATGAAACACTTGGTTATTGAATGACTTGGAAATAATGTTCTGTTTCTCAGGTTCATCGTCATATGTCAATTTACTAATCTAAAATAATCTAGAGTGCAGTCTTTCAAATCAGAATTAGCCACATAAGGGCAATTACATTGTTTTTAGAAATAATCATTTTATAAGTCAGAAGGATATACATCAAATTCATGAGAAAAGTTGCTTTATGGGAAGAGAGAAGAATGGGGTAGGTGGTGGGATGGGAGAGGGGGTGGATAAAGGGTACTGTAACAGGGAAAATGATCTGAAAAGAGTAAAAATGTTTTCAGTCTCTCTAAAACCTACCCCACTCTTGGAAATTAAAATCTGTATCCACACCTCAGGTCTGTGGTTGGACGGGACAGGGGTGTGCTCTTTGTTCTTTGTGTCTCAGGATATGACTTAAGAGAACTGTCCAGGCAGAGGTCAGGATATTGTCTTAGCCAAAGATGGGATGAATCAGAACCCTCAACTCTGATTAAACAGCAATCGTCTAAAGCTGACAACCTTCCCGTTATTATTTTTTTTTTATTTTTTTTACCTCCCCTTTATTATTATATTATTTTTTGAGTCTTTTTCCCTTTTTTTTTTTTTTAAGAGCACTTCCAAAGTCAATTGGAAATGGATCTCTCTCATGGAGAAGAAAAGGTCAGAGAGAGACCTTTTTTGATAGTCTTACTCTGTTGCCCCAAGCTAGAGTGCCATAATGTCAGCCTAACTCACAGCACCCTCAAACTCTTGGGTTTAAGCGATTCTCTTGCTTCAGCCTCCCATGTAGCTGGGACTATAGGCGCCCACTACAACACCCGGCTATTAAAACCTCTGCTTTAAAAGCTCTGGTCAGGCACAACTCATCTTTAGGATATTTCTAGGGTCCCCTTGGGTAAGAAAAAGTCCAGTCAGTTGAGGGGCTTAAGATTTTATATTAGTTCAGAAAAGAGCCCAGAGAGAATATCTAATCATTCAGACTGAAACCGCCCTTACAAACTGATGAAGGGTACAAGGCAAGAACTAAGTGCCCCCAGAACACCTTAAAGGAGAGGTTTTGCTAAAATAATGATGATGATCAGCCATTGCCCCACTTGCTTGATAATAATCACTGTTCCTTATGTTTGCTTCTTTAACTTGGAGTCACTCATAGCTGTCTCTAGCAGACCACCACCTGTTTGGAACTTAGAGGTAGCTTTTGAGGTATCTTTCAGGTCGGCATTCTAGTGATAGAGCCACCTAGACAGCAGAATTGACTCAGTTGGTACTGGACCCTCCACCTAAGATCCTGCATTCCAGTACCCGACCAAGATAGCAGCTCACACCAAAGGACTGATGGCTCCACATGGAAACCAGACAATTAGCAGACTTTGTCTAATCTTCTGTCCCCCGAACTGTCTTTAAAGCCTGTCCCCCCCGGCTCGGCACCTGTGGCTCAATGGGCTGAGGCGCCAGCCACGTACACCTGAGCTGGCGGGTTCAAATCCAGCCCGGGCCTGCCAAACAACAATGACGGCTGCAACCAAAAAATGGCCAGGCATTGTGGCGGGCGCCTGTAGTCCCAGCTACTTGGGAGGCAGAGGCAAGAGACTCGCTTGAGCCCAGGAATTGGAGGTTGCTGTAAGCTGTGATGCCATATCACTCTATCCAAGGTGATAGCTTGAGGCTCTGTCTAAAAAAAAAAAAAAAAAAAATCCTGTCCCCCTAATTTGGGGAAGCTGATTTGAGAAATTTCTCCCATCTCCCTGCTTAGCGCATCGCAGAATTAAACTCTTTCTCTGCTGCAAACCTTGCTATCTCTAGATATTGGCTTTCTCTTGGGCGCCAGGCAGATGAACCTGACTGGGTGACAACAAGAACAATTAAGGACGTCAGAAAGGGCACCACATAACCTTTTCTTTGGGGGGGGTCATCTGTTTTCTGTGTGGAAGGAGTTTCAAGTGTCATGAACAGACTCCTCTCAGGTATACAACTTTTTTTAAAATCATGTTTCCTCTTTTGCTTCTGAGACTACCAGAAATTACTACTTTCTATTATAAGAAAATTTGACTTTGGTATGAGTAGCAGCTAGGCAAAAATGACAATGTTAGAGGTAGCTGACTATACTACAGGAGGCTTTTCATTTCTCTGCACATTGTGTAAGAAAGGGTGAGGCTTAGACTCTTAGAAAAATGTCTTTATACGGTTCGGCGCCTGTGGCTTAACGGGCTGGGGCGCCAGCCACGTACACCTGAGCTGGCGGGTTCGGGTCCAGCCCGGGCCCGCCAAACAACGATGGCTGCAACCAAAAAAAATGCCCGGGCCTTGTGGCAGGTGCCTGTGGTCCCAGATGCTTGGGAGGCGGAGGCAGGAGACTCGCTTGAGACCAGGAATTGGAGGTCGCTGTGAGCTGTGATGCCACAGCAAAAAATAAATAAATAAATAAATAAATAAAATCTTTAAAAAAAAAATAGAAAGAAAAATGTCTTTATAACAAAATACACGGTGAAATCCAAGATGCAACATTCTGATATTTAACTGCTTATCTTAGAGAGATGGCTGAATTTCCTCTTAGCTCATCTATATGTCTCCTTGTAAAATCCCATGGTAACTTCCTAAGATTTTATGTTACTTTGATATCCATTTTTAATCTTTGTGTAACACAGCCAAACTCCTTGAAGGAAAAAAAAAAAGCTTAGACCTTTCTTCTCTCCCTGGAACTCCTCTTCTTTTTCTCTCTCTGCTCTGAGTTATAAATGTTTAGGGATGGAAGGAGGGTTACAGGGAGATGGAAGAAAAATATGGCCTTCTGGACAAGAAAGTTAGAAAGGGCCCTGAAACAGAACAGTAAGTTTGGGGTGGGTTTAACCTAGTTAACCAAGTATGTGCTGTTCCTACAAAATGTAATTTCTAGCCTGTGACCTATGACCTCTAACTCATGAATGATTCCCCCCACAAAAAGAATAAAAGGATCACTGTCATATAACAATGCACACCATGATCGCCACAAACATAACAAGACTAACAAAATGCCATATTATCACTAAGTTAAAATTATCATAAGTTAAAAATTACTGATATAAAGAAAACTGGATTTATATGACAACTAGAGTACACTACAACCAGGACAGCGTGCCTGAAGGCCTAAGGAGAACCAATGGGAATTCTTACAGATGAATGTAGAAGGAATTTGGATGAAAGTACTTCTACTGGTGTATTGCCTTTGTGTGGTGTCTCCTCTCACTCACAAGGGAGCCCTTTTCCACTCTCTAGAAAAAGCTGTGTTTATCTTTGCTTTCCCGTAAATACAGTATCCTCTCTTTCTTTACTTTAAATAAAAACTTATTTGAAGTTTAGAGTCTTAGCTGCCTCATTTTCCCCCTAGTTTCTTGCTCTCCCTTTCACTCAGCTGAACTTGCTAATTCTGAACTAAACCAGGACCACTGAACAGCTTAGAGGTGAAATCTCACCTCTACGGCAAATTTGCTACCCGTTTTCTCTAAAACTCAAGGGCATCTCCGGATGAATTTTTCTGAAAGCAGAGTTTGGATTAAACCATAGTTTTAAACACATGTTTTACTTGTCTTATAGCAAAAATTCTAAAAACTATGAAGTCCTTCTAGCTCTATGCATGGTTTAAAAAAATAAAAATAAACTATGAAGTCTTTGTGCGTGCATACAAATGTATGTTTTGTCCATAGCTGTCCAAAGATGCATATGTCTATATTTTTATATATTATCTATACATAGTACCACTTTGACTCTAAAAATAAATGAGGACTCATAAATATGCCCAAAAACTTTTCACGTTCACGCAACTAGTAATCTTTAGTAAAACAGTTTTTAAATTATTACTATTATTATTTTTTTAATTAATATTATGATTATTTTTGAGACAGAGTTTCACTATGTCACCCTCAATAGAGTGCCGTGATGTCACAGCTCACAGCAACCTCAAACTCTTGGGCTTAAGCAATTCTCTTGCCTCAGTCTCCCAAGTAGCTGGGACTACAGGCGTCTGCCACAACACCAGCTATTTTTTTGCTGCAGTTGTCATTGTTGTTTAGCTGGCCCGGGCCATGTTCAAGCTCGCCAGCCTGGGTGTATGTGGCCAGTACCCTACCCACTGAGTATGGGTGCCACCCAGTTTTTAAATTATTAATAAAATATTAGGTTGTTATAATTTCCATTAAAAAACAAAGAAAAAAGAGAGTAAATTATCAATAAAATAAAAACATCTTCAATATTTAATTTAGACTTTCTATCTTAGACTACTGATCAAGCAGGTTTCAGGCAATTTCTGCTAGATTTTTTTTTTTTTTTTTTTTGAGACAGTGTCTCACTTTGTTGCCCTTGGTAGAGTGCCATGGCGTCACAGCTCACAGAAACCTCAAACTCTTGGGCTGAAGCGATTTTCTTGCCTCAGCCTCCGAAGTAGCTGGGACTACAGGCGCCCGCCACAATGCCTGGCTATTTTTTTTTTGTTGCAGTTGCCACTGTTGTTTAGCTGTCCTGGGCTGGGTTCAAACCTGCCACCCTCAGTGTATGTGGCTGGTGCCCTCACCACTGTGCACCACACGGGCACTGAGCCTCTGCTAGACGTTTTCAGTCATAAAACTATTAACTTCTGTGGTATTTTTGATAATTGTTTGACTGCTTAATGAGCTTACATCTTGGATCCATTAGAATCTAGCCTCCAAACAAATGGCCATGGTAAGGTTTGGAGACATATGGAATTCTCCTGGGTCCAGAATTCTCCTGGCCATACTGAGAAGGGTTAAAAGTCATCCACACAGCTTTGTTCTCAGTCCTGAACTCTATAGAGGTAGTTCCTGGGTTCCACAGGTTTGGTCTTAAGTTGAACTTTTTTTGGCCAGGGCTGGTTTTGAACCCACCCTACTCCTTTGAGCCACAGGTGCCACCCCTTAAGTTGAATTTTAAGTAAGTTGGACCAGGTACATTTACCAATTACCTGTAATAGCCTCCATTTGTGAGAGTTGTATGTCAGGCAGATGGTTGTGACTTGGGTACTTACTATAATAGCCTCTGTTCATAAGTGTGAGTTGTATGTAAGTTGGATGTTTGTGACTTAGGGACTATTCTTTTTTTTTTTTTTTTTTGAGACAGAGCCTCAAGCTGTCACCCTGGATAGAGTGCCGTGGCATCACAGCTCACAACAACCTCCAACTCCTGGGCTCAAGAGAGTTTCCTGCCTCTGCCTCCCAAGCAGCTGGGACTACAAGCGCCCGCCACAACGCCCGGCCATTTTTTGGTTGCAGCCGTCGTTGTCTGGTGGGCCCGGGCTGGATTCGAACCTGCCAGCTCAGGTGTACGTGGCTGGCGCCTTAGCCCGTTGAGCCACAGGCGCCGAGCCGGGACTGACTATTCTTGACATGTAAACTCAAGACCCAGAAAGGTCCTGTCCCTCACAGCCATCTTGGGAGCCACATGGCTACTTTTACCCTGGGTATATGAGAAAGGCTTTAGGGTGAGTACCTGTGCCACAGCTTCAAAATTCTATTCAGTAATTTAAAATCTTTAATTTGTTTTGTGTTAACTTAAAAAATAGATCATAAAATAGCTGAGTCATTTCTATATAAATCAAAATACTGAAATAATTATTATACATAAGTATAAATTTACATACCTTGTTATCTTATTTTTATATGATATAAAAAGGCAAATGTATTTAATTTTTTTATAAAAAATGAGGGAGTGATAAAACAGTTCAAAATTACTTCCTAAATTTTTCACTAAATGTAAGAGTAAGAAAAGTTAACGCTGTAATTATTACATGTAATTAAAACTACTAGTGATAAAAAATTCTATATACAAAATGTATATAAGATATAAGGTTTTGGGGGTGAAAAGGTTATACGAAAATATAGGAATGTGGCTTTTATTAAAGGGAAGTAATTTTTCCTAGTTTAATTTAAAACAAACCTAAAACCTCTAAATAGGCAAGGCGTGTAATATCAGCTCTTTGGGAGGCTACAGTGGGAAAATCACTTGAGGCCAGGAGTTGGTGAATAGCCTAGGCAACTAAAAAACAGAACATGAGCCAGGCCTGGTGGTGCACACCTGTAGCTGAGGAAGACTGCATGAGACCAGGAATTTGAGGTTGCAGTGAGCTATGGTTGTGCTACTGTACTCTACCCTGAGTAAAAAAATGATTAATTAAAGAAATTAAAAGAATGATGGATAAAGCTAAATGTATACAGAAAGTCAGGAAAAACTCTGGAAAGCCGAGGTGGGAGGATCACTTGAAGTCATGAGTTCAAGAACAACCTGAGCAAGGCAAGAGGTCTCTATTAAAAATAGAAAAATTAGCAGGACATGTTAGCAGACACCTGTAGTCCCAGCCATTCAGGAGGCTGAGGCAGGAGGATTGTGGGAGCTCAAGAATTTGAGGTTGCTGTGAGCTATGATGCCATGGCTCACTATTGAGGATACAAAGTGAGACTCTGTCAAAAACATAAAAAAAAGAAAAGAAGATGGTTTTTAAAAATTGTAAAATGTTATAAGAGGTTTATAAAAATCTTATCTTGTGGTCAAACTAATTAAATTAGGTGGGTTTGTTTATAAGGTTTTATTAATAGTAGGTTTAGCATTAACGATACATAATGCAAACATAAAATTTGATTTTTTTCTTTTGAACATTTTCATGTACCATTAATTGAGATAGGAAAAGATTTGTTTACCTTTTGAGTAAACTACAAAAAAAAAAGAGGGGCAGTTCCTGTGGCTCAATGAGTGGGGCGCCGGCCCCATATACCAGGGGTGGTGGATTTAAGCCTGGCCCTAGCCAAAACTGCAAAAAAAAAAAAAAGGGAAAGAGTGAGAGACAGACTTTTGTTTGCTTTAGGGTTTTTTTTATTAAGTCTTAGGATTATTTATGAAACTGAATTTCATCTCTATCAAAAGTGAAGGTTTTTGTTTTAACTAGATGAATAACTAGCATTTTATAGTGATCTGTGATAAGTGTCTTTAACCTTTGATATTTGACAAACTTTCCAAAATCAAAATTCTAAATTTTGTTTTGCTGACCTCCATCTAGCTTTTTAAATAGTGAAGCCACTAAAAGCCCAAGAGAGACATATTTAGCTTATTTGGTATATTAAAACCACATAGGAAGCATTGTCAAATAAGAAATGGTATTTAGGCCGGGCAGGATGGCTCACACCTGTAATCCTAGCACTCTGGGAGGTCGAGGCAGGTGGATTGCTTGAGCTCAGAAACTCAATACCAGCCTGAGCAAAAGCAAGACTCCATTTCTACTAAAAAAAGAAAAACTGAGGCAAGAGGATCACTTGAGCCCAGGAGTTGGAGGTTGCTGTGATCTATGACGCCACAGTACTCAAGCTAGGGCGACAGCTTGAGACTCTGTCTGAAAAAAAAGAAAGAAAGAAAGAAATGGTATTTAACTTTCTTTGGGTTATATTTGTATAAACATGTTATTAATAGATGTTCCAAAATTTTATCAGATTCCTAACATTCTGATATATCTTGGTAAATGTTTTCTGTAATAATTATGACTATTATGTGAAACTATTGCATGCCACAGAAATAACCAAATTTCCAGCCAGGCACAGTGGCTCATGCCTATAACCCTACCACTGCAGGAGGCCCAGGTGGGAGGCTCCCTTGAGCTCTAGAATTCCAGCCCAGTTAGAGCAAGAGCGAGACCCCATCTCTAAAAAAAGTAGCCAAGAATGGTGGCACGTGCCTACAGTCTCAGCTACTCAGGAAGTTGAGGCAAGAGAATCACTTGAGTCCAAGAGTTTGAGGTTGCTGTGAGCTTGGCTGAAGCAATGGCATTCTATAGCCTAAGTGACAGAGTGAGACTCTGTCTCAAGAAGAAAAAAAAAAGGAAAAAGAAAAGAAAAGAAAGGCAGTGCCTGTGGCTCAAGGAATAGAGCACTGGCCCCATATACCAAGGGTGGTGGGTTCAAGCCCAGCCCTGGCCAAAACTGCAAGAAAAGAAAAAAGAAAAGAAAAAGAAGATTGCATGTAAAACTTGGTGAGATCCAAATAAGGTCTGTAGGATTGTATCAAGGTTAGTTTTCTGGTTTTGTAATTATACTATATTTATATTTCACTGGGGCAGCTAGGTGTAGAGTACATATGAACACTGTGTATTAGTTTTGCAATTTCCATCTAAGTCTAAAATTATTTCAAAACTGAAGTTAAAAAATCCCTATTACCTTATGCAGCAGAACAACTTAATTCTCAACCAACACTCCAGATTATCTTTTTGAAAAGCATACCAATTGTTCTAATTTAAAAACAAAACAAACCAAAATCAATGTATGTTTCGTGTCCTTACAAATATATACCTAAAACACTAGTGAAAGCTTTTTCTTCAATTTCAAGCAGACAAAATTCTGAGGTAGACTCCTTCCTTCACAGAACAAATCAGGAATCCTGGGTTTATTTATTTTTTATCCCATTACAAATATAATAACCATATTTCAAAAGAAGATGAGACTAATTTGTTCTAGTCTGTGCAGGATAGAGCCTGCCTAGAATACTGCTGTCAATTCTAGGTATCATTTTTTAAAAACAGTTCAGAGTGAGCGACCATGCTAGAGAAGA
This sequence comes from Perodicticus potto, assembly GCA_963574655.1. Lineage (NCBI taxonomy): Eukaryota > Metazoa > Chordata > Mammalia > Primates > Lorisidae > Perodicticus > Perodicticus potto. Next base: position 5,418 of record CAUYRH010101771.1, on the reverse strand, counting down.
AATTTGAAACAGTGTTTTCTGAAAAGCAAATAGAGGAACTAGGTTATGTTTACTCTAGAGAAGAAGAGACAATGAAGTTCTAATAATTGTCTTCATACTACAAAAGGTTATCAGAAAGGTAGATTTTATTTGGAACCAACTAAGGCAGTATTTCTGGACCTTATTTTTTTTTTAAATCTCCCAGAACACTTGATCCTATAGTTAAACTTCCATGGCATACTTAAATTATGCTGATCAAGAAAAAGATTAGAGAATCTCTTTCTCAAACTGAAGGAAGCCATCTACAACAAACTCACAGCCACTATCATACTGAATGGAGAAAAGTTAAAATCATTCCCGCTTAGAACTGCAACTGGACAAGGATGTCCACTATCACCACCACTTTTCTTTCTTTTTTTTTTTTTTTTGAGACAGAGCCTCAAGCTGTCACCCTGGATAGAGTGCTGTGGCATCACAGCTCACAGCAACCTCCAATTCCTGGGCTCAAGCGAGTCTCTTGCCTCTGCTTTAAAAGTAGCTGGGACTGCAGGCGCCCGCCACAACGCCCGACCCATTTTTTGGTTGCAGCCGCCATTGTTGTTTGGTGGGTCTGGGCTGGATTCGAACCCGCCAGCTCACGTGTACATGGCTGGCGCCCCAGCCCACTGAGCCACAGGCGCCGCCGAGCCTATCACCACCACTTTTCAACGTAGCGCTAGAAGTTTTAGCCCATGCAATCAAACATTACAAAGATGTTAAATGTATCCAACTGGAAACAGAGGAGGTCAAATTATCACTCTTTGCAGATGATATGATCTATTCTTAAAAACCCCCACTCAAATCCAAGACTCCTCTAAGTAACCAAGAAATATAGCAATGTTTCAGCTTATAAAATCAATATACACAACCGTTTCTTGGCCTTCTGGCTAAGACCAAGTGTAAAATCAATGTACACTGATCAGTAGCCTTCATATACAATAACAACAGTCAAGCTGAGAATCAAATCAAAGATACAATACCCTTCACAGCAGCATCAAACAAAATGAAATGCTTCAGAATATATTTAACAATGAATGCAAAGGATTTCTACAGAGAGAATTATAAATCACTGAGAAAAGAAACAGCAGAGGATGTTAACAGACGGAAGTGCATATCATGTTCATGGCTTAGAAGAATCAATTTTGTTAAAATGTCTATACTACCCAAAGCAACCTACAGATTTAATGCAATCCCCATTAAAATACCTATGTCTTACCTTGAAGATGTTGAAAAAATAATTCTATATTTTGTATGGAATCAGAAAAAAAAAAACCTTGATTAGACAACACATTCTACAAGATAGTGTGGAAAAAAACTCTTGACCTTATCGGCCTAAGAGAAGAATTTGTAAAGACCTCACTAGCAATTGCAGCAACAACAACAAAAAAAAAATAAATGGGACATGATTAAGTTAAAAAGATTGAGCACAGTTAACACAATCTACACAGTTAAAAACAATCTTTATCTTATTTATTTATTTATTTAGAGAAAGAATCTCAAGCTGTCACCCTGGGTTGAATGCCATGCTGTAATAGCTCAGAGCAACCTCCATTTCCTGGGCTCAAGAGATCCTTTTGCCTCAGTTTTTCTGTTTTCAGTAGGGACGGGAATCTTGCTTTTTGCTCAGGCTGATCTCAAACTCATGAGCTCAAGCTACCCACCTGCCTTGGCCTCCCAGAGTGCTAGGATTACAAGCATGAGCCTCCAGGCCCGGCAACCTTTAGAAAGAGGGAAGATATTTGCACACAATGAATTTGACAAAGGACTAATCACCAGAATCTACAATGAACTCAAGATATCGATAAGCGCAAACAACTACCATTAAAAACTGGACAAGAGACATGAATAGAAACTTTTCTCAAAAGGAAAGACTGGCCAATAAACACAAGAAAAAATGCTCATCATCTCTAATTATTAGAGAAATGCAAATCAAAACCACTTTGAAATATCACCTACCCCCAGTGAGAATGACCAATCATGAGGTCCCAAACTAACAGCTGCTCATGTGGGTGCAGAGAGAACACTCATGCACTGTTGGTGGAACTGTAAACTAGAACAGCCTTTGTGGAAAGAAGTATGGATATTCCTCACACTAAATGTAGACCTACCATATAACCCTGCAATTTCACTACTAGGCATTCAGCCAAACAAAAAAAGACATTTTACCACAGGGACATTGGCACTAGAATGTTCACAGCTACTTCGTTCACAATCACAAAGATGTGGAAACAGCCAAGTGCCCATCAACACATGAGTGAATTAATAAATCCCAGTATACGTATACCATGGAATTCTATTCATCCCTAGAAAAGGATGGAAATTTTGCATCCTTTGTAACAACCTGGATGGATCTAGAGAACATTCTCCTAAATATGGCAAGATTGGAAAAACAGAATCATATGTACTCAATATCAATTTGAAACTTGATTAACAATCATAAACCCACGGACAGAAACCCTCATACTCAAGAAGGGAGGAGGAGGAGAGGGGTTCAGTGGCTTTTCACCTAATGGGTACAATGCATAGATATATGGCAGACTCCAGCTGTAGGACACAACTACACCTCTGATTTCTGCTTGTCATGTGTAAATTATATAACCTAATGGTTTGTACCTTCACATTAATCTGAAATTTTAAAAATAATGGAAAAAAGAAAGAAAATATAAACATAGTATATGATGGTTCAGCTGTGAAAAGTATTTACATAATTTATTGGTAGCAGGAGTTGTGTAAGATTGTTAAATCTTTATATTGCAGAGTAGAAAATAAAGGGTTAATGTCTGTAATTGAGAAATGAAGAAACAAAAGTAGAAATACTCACTTTTTTTCTTTTTTTACTTAATGACTATCTCACTCTGTCACCCAGGCTGGAGTGCTGTGGGGCAATCATAGCTCACTGTAGCCTTAAATTCCTGTGCGTAAGTGATCCTCCTGACTCAGCCTCCCAAATATCTGGGACCTCAGGTATTTGCCACTACTCCCAGCTAATTTTTCTATGTTTTTGTAGAGCTGGGTCTCTCTATGTGGCCCAGGAACTCCTGGGCTCACGTGATTTTCTTGCCTCAGCCTCAGAGAGTGCAGGATGACAAGCGTAAGCCACTATACTCAGCCTAATAGAAAGCTTCTTTAGAGACAGGTCAATTTCAAAAGAAATAACTTAATAAATTAAAAATAGTTGCCTTCTTTGCTGTTGCTGTCCCAATGTAAAGGAAAAAATATATAAAAATAGTTGTTCCATGGAGGACTTGGAGATAAAAGAATAGACTTTAGAATATAAAAAGAGACTACTCTTTTTATAATAAGCTTTACAGTATATTATGCTTTATGAAAAATTGTACATGTATTACATTGAATTAAAGTTATTTTTAAAATCTACAGATTCTAGTGTCCCACTTCCAAATTCATTGTGTAACAGAGTATCTGAATAGATCTACTTACTTAAATGGCCTTAAAGATTGCAACTGGTTAGTTGGATAAAACATTAGTGTAAGATCATGGACCCTAATGGAGGCTTTCCCATGTATTTCATGGAATCAAAAAGGTGCCCTCAACCCTAGTCAACACATTTAAATAAAAATGCAACTCTTATGAAGAAGACCATGAAAGAGATTTTAAATGGGTCAGCACAATCCATTACTACTACAAGAAAACCTTCTCAAAAGTATGAAATACAAGACCACTGTGGTAGCTGTACCTGTAGTCCCAACTACTTGGAAGGTGGAGGCTGGAGTATCCCTTGAGACCAAAAGTTCAAGACTGCAGTGAGCTATCTCGCCTGACTAATAAAATGAGACCCCATCTCTTTAAAAAAAAAAAAAAAGGAAAGAAAAGAAAAGAAAAAAGAAAGAAAGCAGAGAAAAAAAGAAAGAAAGAAAAATTATGGGTGGTGCCTGTGGGTCAAAGGAGTAGGGTACCGGCCCCATACACTTGAGATAGCAGGTTCACTCCTGACCCCGGCCAAAAAAAAAAAAAAGAAAAATTACATTAATAAGCTAAAACTAATTTACATTAAGTTACATTAACAAGTTAAAACTAATTTCTGTCACAATAATTTTTATTATATAATTGGATTAAATGTACCTTTAATGCAATTCATCCTTCGATATAGCTTATCTTTGAGGTGTTGTTGAATTTTAGTTGCCATAACAACCTGAGTAAACTCTTTATTGCTATAGATATCTGTAGCTATTTATAAATGCAACAGCTGGCTCTGTCCAGCTAAAATTCTTTTATGAAAACATCAAACCAGTTTTCATTTGCTCTGAATAAATTTAGGGAAAATGTCAGAAACCATTATAACTAAAATTTCTATATTTGTATCTTAAACATTAAAATGTACTATAAATTATATACAATAAGGCAGAGAATGCAAAAATAATGCATTTTCATTTCATTGATTCCTGAAGAAATAACAATGTTAACATAAAACTTTCTAAACTGTCAACTTTTTTCTGAATTAAAATATTATGTTTTTGTTTTTGTTGTTTTAGTATCTCCATATCCATGGCAGGCTAGTCACAAATTCCTGAGTTCAAATGATCCTCTTGTCCCAGCCTCCCAAGTAGCTGAAACTATAGGTATACATCACCAAGCCCCACATACAGATATGTGAAATGACTTTCTCCTCTCCATAATGACACAATATATGGCAAAATATAAAGAAGCAAACACTGGCATTTACATAAAGCAACATTTACCAGCGCTAAGGTAAAGTAAATTCATTTAAAGACAGAATATTTTACAACTGAATCCTTTCTCTTTTCAAAATGATTATTTTGGGGGCAGTACCTGTGGCTCACTGAGTAGGATGCCGGCCCCATATACCAAGGGTGGCAGGCTCAAACCCAGCCCCAGCCAAACTGCAACCAAAAATAGCTGTGCGTTGTGGCGGGCGCCTGTAGTCCCAGCTACTCGGAAGGCTGGGGCAAGAGAATCGCCTAAATCCAAGAGCTGGAGGTTGCTGTGAGCTGTGCCACCCCAGCACTCTACCGAGAGTGACAAAGTGAGACTCTGTCTCAAAAAAAAAAAAAAAAAAAAAAATTCTGATTCCATTAAAAAAACTGATAATAGGCCCAGAGCCTGTGGCTCAAAGGGCTAAGGCACCAGCCACATACACCTAAGCTAGAGGGTTTGAACCCAGCCTGGTCCCGCCAAACAACAACGGCTGCAACCAAAAAATGGCTGGGCATTGTGGCGGGCGTCTGTAATCCCAGCTACTTGGGAGGCAGAGGCAAGAGACTCGCTTGAGCCCAGAAATTAGAGGTTGCTGTGAGCTGTGATGCCACAGGACTCTATCCAGGGTAACAGCTTGAGGCTCTGTCTAAAAAAAAAAAAACTGATAATAATTAAAGAAATACCTGTCTTCATTGGGGTTTTTCTCAGAAAATATACAATTCAATG